>JAEQBH010006787.1:0-79175 GCA_016808115.1 Tetrastigma voinierianum
TATCCACAATATACAGGCTATATCACGATGGTCCATAAACATATTAAAACTGACATTTTCTAATAGTTAAAATCTTATCAAACCTCAAACTTCCTTCAAATCATCATGGCCTCGAGGCCTTGGGTCTCAGATCTTACCACTTACCTTAAATATGGTCTTACATTGGAATTGTGACAATGCGATAAGAATAATTCTCTAAAGGGCTGCCCCCGCTTTAAGTGCGTACAATGTCATTTCCACATTCAAGTAAAAACATACATTCTCAAATGTCTAAATGTCATGGATGGTGTTCCACTGAAATATAGTCTACGTGTGTTTTTTTGTGAATGTATTCTCTGAGTCTCTTTATGAACATGCGCCTTGGCCTTTGCGAACATTCGTCGCTAGATACATATGTCTAACGAGAATCTGGGTTTTTTTCACGAGAGGGTATCTATCCTTTTGCTATACTGACTTCCCGTATTTTCTACTACCTTTTCTTTTATGCAACACAGACTCATTTTGGGCGTTTGTCATTTTAAGGCCTATAAAACTTACAAGGCACAATGTCGGTTACCAGTAGCACTCACGACCTTATCGAACACCAAACACGGTGTAGATTTACCAGCCTACCTTTTCTTTTGATATACAATGTCCCCAATATATCTGTTATCTGTAAGCCATTCACTATTCCTATCATGTCACCTGCATAATGAATGCTACTATAGGCAACCTGATCACCACTTCTGGAATGTGGACAATCACATCACACAGCATATGACTCCCATAAATCATTTCATTTTCATGTCAACCTATCCTTGCAAACATATATTAACATTCCCAAATCAACATGTCATTCAATGATCAAGAAATGACACACCTAACTCAAAACCATTTTAAACTGGCCATTGCACATAACAATTCATCTCATGTCAACATGTTATAGACACACACATTGTCTTTTAGACATCACTCTTAAACTAAATGATGACGCATGATCCTCCAAGACCGGTTGTGGCACTTAAAAACCATACAAAACATTCCATGACAAGCCGTCTCTGACTGAATAGTTTGAACTTAGTTCGAGATCCTATACTGATCCCAATTTAGACACAAACCATTCTATAGCCTAAGTTGTAGCGGTCTCGTAAAAGCAGACCATAACTTGAGTTATAGAGGTCCGATTTAGGTGATTCAAGCCTAACATCAATTTCGGATAGATCTGTAATTTCCTTAAGGATGCTAGTCGAATTCTCTTTCCTAACAGAAAATCAGTCCCAAAAATCTAGATAATGAGTTCGGTAAAACAGAGGCGACTTGTAGTCCTGAAAACGAGACCATAAATTGGGTTATGATGTCAATTTGGAGTAATTCAAAAGTCTAACATCAAGTTCTCAGATAGGGATCTAATTTCAATGAAGGATACTATGATCAAATTCTCTTTTTCTTTCAGGCTCAGCCCCAAAACTGGAGCATCATAGAATTGGCTTGGCTATTCTCATAACCCATTATTTTGCCCGAATGGCCCCATAGGGAAAAAAGACTACAAACAGCCCCCATAATGAGTAAGAACTGGCAAACAGCCCCTGAATGGAAAATAAACCAAAGTAGGAAGAATCTCTTCTCTTGGAGCGTAAAACAGTTGAAACATCGAAACACTTCTAACCTTGAGCTTTCAGTTCTCCCAAATCTCTTCTTTTGGATCTTCGGTGAAATCTCTCCTTTTTGGTGTCTACGCGTAACCCTTGTTGAGATGAAGAACTTTAACTCAAGCTCCATGACTTAAGAGCTAATGAAACTCGAGAAATCAGGAAGAGATTCTTCCTCCTCCTCCTCTCTTCTCTGCTCTCTCTCTCTCTCTCTTCTCACTCCCTATCTTCTCTCTCTCTATACAATGTTTCAATAAATCTGATTTTGGAGATCTTTCTCCCAAATCAATTTTTCCTTGTTATACTTTGGACACGTAGCTCATTAAACTTATATGTCCCCAGCAGCTTAGTCGTTTTGCCCCGAACCAATTCTTTGTCACCGGTTCAAGTTCAAATTATCTTATATGAACTTTCTTTAAATTATTACCCAACTTTCAATATTTTCTCAAAAATCCTGTTTTTTGGGTCCACCAGACATTCGTCATCCCGAAAAACGTGAAAATTCCAACCATCCACCAACGAAATTCGACTAGTAGCTAGATTTCAAGAAGACGACCTGAATCAGAAGTCCGCCTATCCAAGACTAGGAAATTTTCAGGTTTTCAATCTATACTACAAATGTAAATTCACTGTTTTTTGTCTCTTTCGAAAAATTGTATTTTCTCCTGCTTTACATTCTTCTCCTTCTAATGTAATTTCGTCTCCTAAATTAATACTAGCACACGTGCATATGAAGAGGACCAACACTCTTGCTCATGTGCGAGAGTACAACATACCTCGACACTGATCTGACCCAGTTTTGCCTTCTAATCTATGCGATGGCGTACACGCCTCAGTCCGAAGTCCCTGCCTTCTGAGTCTTGTACCACCCGACCCATGCTCCTAGCTTCCTCTTGGACTGGAGCATCGTCTCTCGTCTGTCATGGGGGAGAGACAACTGGTTATGGGTCTCACACTGACAGATTGACCTGGTAATCCCATAACTCGGGATCCTCGCCTACGGGCAATCCGTCTCACAGTCCAAGCTGGTAGCGGATATCATTCAGCCTGGTTCGGGCTAGATGCCCGACTTTTGCTCTCGCCCTAATAACTCACCATGTCCCTAAACTCTTAGTGAAGGTGTCCTCTACTTCTTTTCTCCCGAGCCAGAAGAAGACCGATTCTCTCTTCTCACTAGCACTGCATCACGGATGTCTGCAGCACTATTAATCTCTATCTCGTATAGTCATAGTTATCCCGACCACAGTCCATATCTGTGAGGAGAAATCCCAGCAATCTTGCCCCAAATGGACAACTCTTAGGACCATCCTTGAATTTCATCTTCAGCCATGTCACACATATAGTCATCAAGTGTCACGGGCTAATCCCAGAATCCTCGCCACGACTCTAACACCGGCTATCATTCCTTGCTTTAGCTCTAGGAACTCTGGCCTTTCGTTCAGCGCTTCCTAAAAATATTTGGCTCATGGAACTCTCCTCCTCATGTCATTGCCTCAGATATCCTTCGAGGCCTTAACCCAATCCTACCATACTGGATTCACCTTCACTGAATGTCATGCCACTTATCTTGTGGCATCGGGAGGTGATCTCCATGGCCTCCAATATTTTCTTGATCTGTAGGAACCCTACGTCCCCTTCCTTGACTTGCCATCGACACATGTCAAATAGCAAATTGAGATTTCTTTTTCTATTTCACAGCACAATGCCAAACACTAATAGCACGCTTCCTAATATCATGTTCATTTATTTTCCGAACTTTATAAGGTTTTGTTCTCCAACCCTACAGTTCATCCTTACTATATGCACTTCACATGCATATATTTCTTACTATTGAATTTGTAATTAATACAAACATTGGAGAGCATGTTAGAACACAAAACATATAATGCACCCCATGCAATGATTTAACCCATGTCCAACAGTCCTAGGTATTCATGTACCTAGACTCTTGATACCTAGCTGAGACGAACTAGTATCAAAACCATACTTGTGGATACCCACACCCGAGCTCCCTAGGTATCTGCTATCTAAGCTCTCCCGATACCAAGTCAGAATGCCCCAAAACCTCTGGGTCTCGCTGACCACCGCTAACCTGCAAGGAATTCCCCGTGAATTTCGAGTGCAACCCGATACCACACTATTGTGTCCCATTTATCGATCCATTTTCACGTAACGCAGTTTCCTTTCTGCTCGAGGAGCTCTATCCAATATACAACATGTATAACATTATATCCATGACTCATCCAAGGTCTGCACTACATGACCACACAGTATCCATCCGTTCATATCTACAACATACAACTATATCAACACAATAGTCCATAAGAGTTTATTACAACACTCTTATACATAACATATATTAAAAATAGTTTGTTCTAGAATATAAAGTTTATAAAAAGATTTATCGTGCCACATTCCGACTTCCTTCAAAATCACTACCGAAGGAGCGCCATCCTTCGACGCACCACCTACACCTCGAAATACGGTTCCACCCATCGCAGAGCAAATGCCCAAGAGAATAATTCCTACTGCTGGCTACTCCCCACCTGCACATGCAATGCCATTTCACATATCTAAGTAAAAACATACACATTCTACTTAAAGCCGTCTACATGTCATGGATGAAAAATCGTGACTCACTCCTCGCATCACCTCGAAATACGGTCTCGCAGGTTGCGGGGTAGCGAATTTTCTGGTCTCACCACAAAGCCAAGAGTGATCGCCTTCCAACACTTTCGCGAACTTTCATCACGGATACATATGTTCAACTTTCTAAGAATACTGGCTTTTCAAATTCGAGGTGGTATCTATCCCTTCTTGTTATACCTAACACACGTATTTTTCATTTCCTTTTTCTTTTATGCAACCATGAGACTCAATTTGGACGTTATCCCATTTTATCAAGTCCAATTATCAACACCGTTATATGTCGATCTACCATGTACTCACACATACATCGAACACCAAACATCGTATCGATTTACCAACCATGCACCATATACCCATTTAATGCGATGTCCCCATGCATATTAATGCAATATGCCATTGCATGTTATATCACAGCCTCACGATACGAATGCCATACGCAACACAATCCACAATTCACTTACCGATGTCATGGACAATCACATCACCGTGATATGACTTATAATCATTCATTCATGTCAACCTATCATGCAAACATATACTAACATTCATTCAACATGTCATTCTATGATCAAGAAATGATTATCACAAGTAAAGCTATGTAATGGCTATCATATATAACAATTCATCTCATGTCAACATGTTGGAGCACACATATTGACACCCAAACACGCTTTCACTTTAGTCACAATGACACTTGATCTCGCGACTGGCATAGAGATGCCCACAAAACATTCCACACAACAAGTCATCATAGCCCACAAAATAGTTCGAACTTAGTTCAGAAACTAATCCCCTAACAGTCCTAAAATCTAGACACAAACAATTAAATAGCCTAAGTTGTAGCAGTCCTGTAAAACAGACCATAACTTGAGATATAGAGGTCCAATTTGGGTGATTCAAAAGCCTAACATCAAGTTCTTAGATAGAGCTACAATTTTCTTAAAGTTACTAGTCCAAATTTTCACTTTTTCCCAACCAAAAATCAATCCCAAAAATCTGGACAAGAGTTCTACATAATAGAGCAAATTGTGGCAACCCGAAATGACCATAACTGAGATTCAAAAGCCTAACATCAAGTTCTGGGGATAGGGCTACAATTCTCAAGGATACTAGTCCACATTCTCCCTTTTCTAACCCAAATCAGCCCCAAAAACGAGACATCGCATAGGTCAAATAAAGACACTCATTCCCATAACCCATTATTTTGTCAACAAATTCTTTAGAAAAACGGCCAAACACCTCTTAGTGGCATTAAACTCAACCAAACAGCCCTCGAATGGAAAATAAATCAAAGTATAAAGAATTCCTACCTCTATAGCATAGAAACACCTTTAGGAAACCTCAAAACACTTCTTAAGCCACAAACTTTTGATTTCTTCCAAATTTCTTTGGATCTTCGTGAAATCTCTCTCCTGTGCCTACACGTAACCTTCGTCGAGACAAAGAACTTTAACTCTGGGCTTAACGACTTCCGACCGACGAAACCCGAGAAATCGCCGAAGGATTCTTTCCTCCTCTCTCTCTCTCTCCTCTCTCTCTCTCTCTCTCTCTAACAGTTCCAACAAATCTGATTTTGGGAGATCTTTCTCCCAAATCAGATTTTTTTTTTCCCCTTTTTATACTTTGGACACATGGCTCACGTCGCACCACGTGTCCCCCCTTGCTCTGGTCTGTTTTTGCCCTAAAACAATTTATTTCATCCCGGTTCAAGTTGAAATTATCTTATATGAACTTTCTTTAAATTATTACCCAACTTTTCAAGATTTTCACAACCTCGCTGGGATCCACTGATAATCTGCCACCTCGAAAAACGTAAAAATCACTGGTTCTCAAAGATTCAATCTAAATTGATCGTAGCTAGAATTTGCAAGACGATTCCAAAGGTGAAGTCCGTTTCATCATCCGAGATTTAGAAATTTTCGTACTAACCTATACTACAATGACAAATTCATCGTTTGCCTTTTTTAAAAATTGCATTCTTTTCCGGTTTTATAATAACTATCAAAGAAAATTTATTATATAGATTATATTAATAGTTTGCAAAACCATAGAACTGTTTAACCCACATTTGAGGTTTGAAAAACATCATTCATCCAAACCATGGATATTCCATAAGCTTGAAAAAAAATTCTTATTTTAAGATACTCCGTGGTAAATTGGTCAAGGATTACTTTAAAGGAAATAGAGCTTTGACAAGCTGATTATTTTAAATTGATACGTAAGAACAATATTTATTTTAGAGGAAATCTAATTAATGGTGTTTTATTGTATGACTCTCAAAATTATCAATTTTTTAGATTTTTATTTGTAGCCAGCAATTGAGCGTTAATTCATTCTTAAACAAAAAATCCATGATCGACTCAATACTTTGCATCTTTTTTATCGTAACATTTTGCTATAATTTTTCCTTTTTTTTTTATGTTTGTTGCTTTTTTCAATTCAGTAAAGTGATTTTTTGCATTAGTTATAATGTTGGTAGCTTTCAGAATGCAAAGATATACCTGCATCATATCTCCCATTGTATATATCAACTAGATTCAATGAATAACTTTCAATAGAAAATAATATGCGGATTTTCACTCTATTATCTTCTCGTCACCAAAGATGATGAAAGGAGAGTACTTATTTCTTCCTCATCCCCATGTCTACACAATATCAAGGAATGTATACAATTGCCAATGAGAAAGGAACATAAAAAGTATTAAGCACATGTCTAACACTTAGCATACAATCAAATACAATCTCATTTCATATCTTCATATTACTCAATTTACATTTGTAGTCTCCAGAATCTTCTGAGTCACTGGATCGTCGTGAAGATACACCTATCTGCAACAACCTGCAAAACAAACAAGAAAAACAACGGTATGGGGAGCTTCTCCGCCTCTCCGACGCTTAAGTCAGGCCCACTTATCTCTAAAAATTAGGAACCTTTATGCTCGCTTTTTCTCCTCCCTATTACGTGATGACCTCCTTTTATCAGAGATAGTGGATCCGCGTGAAAGTGGGTGATTTCCTCCAACTGAAGGAAGGTATGCATCTCACGCGTGGAGACTAGTTCTTCCTTTAAATAGATATGTTTCCGAACGGAGAGATATCCAAAGCGCTTGTTTACCCTGTGACATCGTCATGATGATTCATGGAATATGCATATTCTATTCTAAAGAGTCCATCCTGGTAATACATTTGCTGAATAAGTCTTCAACCCGGGAGAGATGACGTGGCCGAGTATGTCTTAATTTTCCCAACTAGTGGAGGATAGATCCGGGTTTCTAGCCTTAAATTGTCTACAGGGCCAGCCTGGGTCGTGGGCCACCTAATTATGGCCTTTTTTCTGATATGCCCTATATTAGAAGGCTCGGGCCAGCGGTACTGGCACCTACAATGCCCCCTTTTTCCTCTGGGAGGCGACCGCCCCTACCGAAAAAGGAAACATGTTTGACCAAGACAGCATGGGGAACAAGAGAAATCAATGCGTATGTCCTAACGTGAATTTTCTAACTGGAGCGCATTAGATATGGGCATTGGGATAACAGATAACCTAGAGGTCGGAGGTTGCTATAAAAGGTCGAGGGTGACTCGGTCCGTTGTGCCACTGTTATCCACACACGCCACAGAGAATGATGGCGGATAAGTTGTTCGAGAATCGACTCGTGGACTCAGACCAAGGATGATCAGAATAGGTCATTTGAACATGCTTTCTAAGCACGAAGAAGATCAAAGATTGCATGGTTTGAGTGGAGTCAGAATAGATTCTCTAGGTTCTGGCAGGCCTTTGGGTGGTTCTAAAACTCTAATGGAATCCTCTGCATCCAAGGACCACCCCTGCCAAATCAACGGGGCTTTTTGATGTTATCCTTCTTGAGCCCCCTTTCCATCTTTTCTTTTTTTTTTTTTTGCAAATGATTTTGCTATTGCTTCTTTCTTCTTCTACTCGCTTACCGCTTCTTCGTCTCGCCGCATTTGATCTCTGATGAACTATGTAGCCATTTTAATACGACCGCTTGGTTGTAACTTGTAAGGACATGAATGTAATGATGGATGTCGTTTGGCGCAGTCAATAAAATCGTACTTCTTTGACATTTATGTACTTTGTTCTATCTCAATGCTTCTGCGCCTTATTTTCTATCTCGAGGCAAGGGTCAATTCGTTGGCCATTGGCTAGGGTATTCTTTGATCCTGGAGAGTGGAATTGTGGACCCTACCCGACCACTCAGCCTGGTGACTCGCTTAAATGAAAAGAAAATGCGGCTGATTAATTTTAGAAAATCCATCCTCGAGGAGGACAATTTTTCTTTGGAGTCGCCACTTACTTTTTGTTGTTATTTTATAAAGGGGAAAACCAAGTAAGAACAAAAAACCCCAATGACTCCAGTATGGAAAAAGCGGTCTGCGAAAACTAGATTTCTGTCTGGAATAAATTACCCATCTGGGAAGCGTACCTCATACGAGGTAGCACCCCTCTAGGCCTGTGAACCTCTGGCCTCTACCAGTGAATCAGTACGTGGGAGCATATATACGGGCTCACGATCGATAGTCTCCTAGGGCTAAACATACAACTTGGATCACCAACCCATCTGGTATCTAGCATGCTTAAAAACACCTCAACCAAGGGCAAATGGCGCTGCACTCATGGTCTCCTAGCCAAGCTCTGCAAGGGAAAGTTGTCGCACATTTTGAGCATACAATAATCTCTCAAAATTATATATCAAAAGCAAAGGAAGCCAGGAGAAACCATACATGGCATCTCAACCACTCATTAATGCTACCACTCTTGTGCAACCATATCTATTCATTCGAAGAAACGCCCAACAAAACACTGGGGATTATCGCGCTAACTAATCACCCCGACCCGCATAGATCCTCGATTCTTAAGAATCAAAACAAACCACATTAACCTTAACTAAACCCCATTTCGCACCCTAAACATAGCCCTACACGATTCGAGCCAATGGCCGCACTCACAAAGGTCACTGTTTCAATTAAACCGAAATCGACGACCCCTTACAAAACCCAAAAACTGAAGGTCGATCCAGCTTCCCAACCTGGCCGATTCGGGCTGGGAGAACAATTTCAAAAAATTTAGAGCATTCCTGCTGGCAAGGAACCAAAAACGGTGTACAATTCTGACACCGAATGACTAAGAACCGACACAAACAAAACTAAGTACCCAAACTTCCATTCCGAAAAACTGAACCCAATGAATCGGGTCGATCCGAGCCCAACCGCTCAGCCAATCGAGAGAGACTCAAAATTTTTCAAAACCTTCCTCTGAGAGTCAAGAATCCAACAAACAAATCAAGTATAAAACCAACTCCGAATGACTGAGAACCGACACAAACGATTTAAAGACCTAAACTATCGCTCTCAAAGAATCAATCTGACCGCATTGATCTGCTCAACCGGGGCCTACGGCTGAGAGGTTGTCAAAATTTGTCCGAACCTTCATCAAAGAGTCAAGAATCTAAAAAAACAAATGGAGTACAAATCTGACTCTGAATGACTGAGAACCAACACAAACGGTGCCAAAGACCCAAACTGATGTTCCAACAAACTGAATTCAGTGAACCGGCGGATCTGGTTTCCCAACCAATTCAACCAGTTGAGAGAGGCTCTCAAAATTTTTCAGAACCTTTCTCAAAGAGTCAGGAATCCAAAAACAAACGGAGTACAAATCCGACCGAATGATCGAGAACCGACACAAACTAAGGCTCTAGTGACCTAACACAAGTCCCAGAAACAACAAAGGCAAAGAAATCATAAAAGAAATGGGAGAAGCATATAAATGTCGATATGTAAGATTCACTATTATTCCCCTTTTCTTCTTCTTTTGCTTCCAAAACCAGGTATCCACTCCCTTCAACCGCCTAACCCCTCTTCTTCAAAACAAGAGAGACCACGCCCCTCCGGATTTAGATAAACTCTCCTTTCCTCCTTTTTCTCCCTTTCTCCTCTCTTCTCTCTCCCTTTCTCTCTAAGCCCACTCCATTTTGCATACCGGGCCCAGAACTCCCCCCGCCCCGAACTTCCCCATCTCATAAACACTCCTCTATTCCCAAGGTCCAGAATGGCCACATTTACTCCTTTCGCTAACTAATTGCGTCCAAGGATTCCAAGGTGGGTTAAAAAGAACCCATAACATGGTCCAAACTAGATCCAACCCATGCCTAGGACTGATCTCAAGCCATGGGCCCGATCCATATAGGATTAGGGCACCAAAATCATAAAAATTAGCGCCCACGCAAGCCAAATTTCCCGATGCGTAACTCTACTTATATAGTTCTAACTGGGCTGATCCGATTGAGAAAAATCTGAAATTTTACAGAGAATATTCCTTGAAGAATAAGGAGTCCATGAAAAACTAGATTTCGATTCCGAAGTCCGGGTGAGGGAGATATGACTAAAACATCCTTAGTGTTCGACCAACCGTTTAGTAGTAATGAACTTCAATTGAAATCAATTGAAATGGGCCGAACCTAAGCATTGTACTAAATTTTTTCTCAGATACTCTCAATGAGGCGCGAATCAAAATAAATCCAAGGGCCACCCGAAGTTCTGACGAGGAGATATGATCGAAACGTCACAAGTGCTCCGAATCGATGTTACTCAACAAACTCGATCGAGCTAAACCCTGTGGGGGGGCACTGCTTCCTATGGCACGATGTCAATAAATAAAAAAAAGAAGCCACGATGACACTCTAAAGCTTAACTACACACAAAGACTCAATGGACTATATACAAGCCCACCCGAGGCTCCTGACAAACTAAGCCTATCGGGCCCTAATGGTGTTATATGAGAACGACAGGAGCGTGACACCAAAGGATAAACGCAAGTAATCAGGAAAAATCGAGGGTCTACAGAATGGCTTTGGGTGGGGCCCCAAACTGCCAGGATAACAGGAGGGCCCACCAATCGTGCCCATAAACAATCTATCGTCCTAAGAGATAGAGCGTTGCTGGCAGTTTAAACGATCGAGGGAGCGATGGGTCAATGTCGATTTAATGCTCCCGTAGTCCTAAAGTGCAGGCGTGCGAGCCATCATCGGTTTTTCCGTCTCTTATTCTTATCATTCCCTGCTTCATAATTCCCTCTACCAATTCGAAATCTTCAGATATACCGTAGTTGACTTCAGGTTCTTTTTCTAATCACTTCCGTGACGCATACCAATTCCATGCTTCGTGTAATACTATTTCCCTCAGAGATATGTCAATCTCCATTAATGGCCTTTCTAGTCACGGAAGTGTTCAGGTGAGGTAGGTCTGTAACCTATTAAACCCAAAGCCGCCTGTGCTCTGATGGTTTTGAGTTTTAACCAGCCTGATATGTGGCTTGGGACGATACTCAGTTCTCTCCCTCCATCCGACTCCACTTGCAGAATGACGAGAGGTGATGGAAGAAACTCCACCCTCGCTCAAGTGAGTCGCAAATGAGGGCTCCGACCGCGGAACGCTGCTCTACAAGCAAAGATCGCCTCATCCTCGACAATGGAGGAGTTGAGAACCTACCGCGAGATCCCGATAACATCGACTCAAGTCGATGGAAAAAGCTAGATTCCAGTCCACTCGTATGGAGAACACACGTCGTGTTTACCCGAGAGCAACTCGGCTCCGCTCTGCTTTCTCCTCAGGTTTCGCCAGCACCTTCCCGCCCCTTATCCATTCCAATTCTAACCGAATATTAACCGATTGTAGCGTGCTAAATTTCTTATACCAACTTGACCTTTCGCTAGTCAAGATTTGTTTTATCTATGCCTTAGCTAAGTGGGTCGGCGGCTTGTCTATGCTCTATTCCTGAACAAAGCACAGAAATTGTCAACAGACTCCTCGATTCGCCTAAGACTAAGGCGAAGGGTGCGCTTCTAGTAAGGGGGCCTTAGGATGAGACCCCGTTCGCTGAGCCTTTGTGGTTAACCATCACGCCTTTCCGTGTGTGTACCGTAATGGGTTTAGTTTATCGACGGTATGTGTGTGAGCGTTTACATGTAACCGATTATAGATTGCGGGTGCAGGAAGGTCGAAGGGTAAGCTGGTGGAGGGTGAGAAAGCAAGCTTCAAAAGACTACACGCCGAGGTTTCCAAGCAAAGAACGCCATTATAAGGTTCTCGAATTTAAAGAACTTAGCCGACGTTAGGCAATAACCCGACGGTTACAATCCTCTCGTGGATCCCGCTACCACGCTTTCTCGTGGTCATTATCGAACATTTCCAGCACGCCGATCCGGCCGCGGCTAATATCGCCGGCATCAACATCCGCAGGGCGGGGAGATTGAAATGGATAGAGCATCAATGGTTTCTGGCCCTCGCCGCGGTCGCCTCGCTTCAATAACAAGTGGCTCTGGTCGCCAACCATCGCTAGACGCAGCAAAGGGGTGGTCCACCGAGCCTACCTTACCTAGCAGCAGGGAGGAAAGTCTCAGCCTCAAGTACTAAAGGTTAAAAAGAAGCATGCTGCAATGGCTGGTTAACGCACCTAACACCCAAGTGAGGGACTTTATCCTCGGTCACTGAATCCACCCAACCCTAGATTTAGGAAGAAGAAGAGGAAGAGAGATGACTGGGTTATTTCGACTGCTATGCCGCTTAGGAAGCTTAAATGATAAGAAGATGTTAATATGAGGTCGACAGCCACCAGTCGCGGTCAAGCGACTGGCAATTAGCTATAGTTCTAAGAGCAGCAATTATTCCTGGTCTCGCCCGAGACGGATCCAACGATCGCCAACATGTGGACGACGCCCTGGGAAGGTCGCTCCAGACCGCCCGCCATGAACCATCCTTCCTCCCGCTTGTCAGAGCCGACGTAACTGAAGCCACTCCGCACTCAGCCCAGGCCGGGCTTCCAAACCTGACATAACGACTTATCCGTCGCCGAGTCGGCTCCCCGGGCGCTGTATCACCAGCCGGAAGACGCAAATGCATTATCCGGTCATTGGATGCCTTAAACGGCGAACCGCTGGTCGACCGCCTAAACAATTTGTATCTAGTGATGCTCGATCGGTACGCCCCTAAGCACGATGTGGGTGAAGATCACTCAGGATCGCTCTTCCGCACCAACAAAGAAGACCTCCAAACAGTAAAAATTGCGCATGGACACGATCCGCAACCGCAACTACATCTAATCATCCGAATTGTGCATGTTAGTTCTTATTTATAACACTAGATCGACACGAGTACCGAGCGCGTTCTTAATATATCGCAGTAGTCTGGCTATCCAAAACATGGCCCTTTCAACATCATGACTTTGAACTCCTACCAGACGGTGTTTTGCTCCGGGCCAAGGCCGACGATGTTGATGCCTCTTTCACTGAGGTCAAATTCTTCTTCCGACTGGGAGTTGAAGCCAAAGAGGCTGGAAGGCCCGGCGAACTGGAAGGGACGCGTCTGCGATGAAGTTTATGGCTCTGCTTAGAGATTGATGTTGCGATGGTGCCCGGCACAGTAGAAGCTAAGTTTAGCCCAAGGTTTCTGAGATATCTCAAGAAATACTCGAGGATGCTTGCTTGAAATCGTGACTGAAGGTGACACCGCCCAATGCTTCCTAGCCGTCGCAAGAGGCCCGTCGGGAAGGCTGGATGAAGAGATCGGGTCGTTTCACATATGAACTCAACCGCCTGCACAGAACTCGAGGCTACTGCAGACGATTTTCGCGGCTTTCCGAGTAAGACTTCAAAGAGAGGAAGACGTCAATGGAGGAGAGAAATTCGACGTGAGCGTTGATGTGATCTTCAACCATTTACGCCATCAGGCATCTGCGACACGTTATCCGTGGAGTGAGCCCTAATCCCTCGTCGGATGCCGATACGTCAACTTTTCGACTCTGAAATTTTGTAAACCTCGATGCCCCCCAAGTTCTTCATCTGTCTTTCCCGCGGCT
This sequence comes from Tetrastigma voinierianum, assembly GCA_016808115.1. Classification (NCBI taxonomy): domain Eukaryota; kingdom Viridiplantae; phylum Streptophyta; class Magnoliopsida; order Vitales; family Vitaceae; genus Tetrastigma; species Tetrastigma voinierianum. The sequence goes on from JAEQBH010006787.1 coordinate 14,149, forward strand.
GAGCCTGTCAAGACTATTGAGGAAGATTTATCAAACAAGGATCTCCTGGATGTCGTAGGGCGTGAGTAGATATTCAACGGTCCCCTGCTGGGACGATATGAACTCCCACGAAATCAGCCGAGGGCTGTGGCTCAAATTATCACCGCTCGCCGAGCATGCTTTCAGAAGACATTTTATTTTCTCGTTTTTGTATTCGACATTCTAAAAGGCATTTTATTTTCTATTTTTGCAAAATATTCCCTCCCGACTCTAGCCGAGTGGTGTAAGGTTACATTAGTCCCACCCAAGGGATATCTCATTCGCACACCCACGGATTTTATGTCGAGGGTTGAGGATATTATCCAAGGTGCAAACACATCATGTGAGATAATGTGGGCTGATAGGTCTCATAATCAGATTGCGCTATCCGATTCTCAAGTGCACTCAAAGAAGATATCAATTATGTCGGCCTGATAGGTCATTTTCACGCCATCCGGCTTTAAGTCGACTCGCTTAGGATGTTATCAAACCTGGGTCGACTGTGTCATTTTCCTCGCATTATTCTAAGCTTTAGGTTGACTAGTTAGATGTTATCTAAACTAGGCTGGACAGGTCATTTCCTGCGCCATTCAGGTTTTAGGTTCACTAGTTAGATGTTATCTAAACTCATTCTGATAGCCATTTCCGCATCATTCTGCTTTTAGTCGACCAAGATGTTATCTAAACCGGGGCCGAACAGTCATTTCCCCTCACTATCCGGCTTTAGTCGACCAATTAGATGTTATTCAAACTAGGCTCCGACAGTCATTTCCCGCGCGCCATCCTGGGCTTTAGTTCACTAGTTGGGATGTTATCTAAACTGGCCTGATAGGTCATTTCCCTCGCATCATTCAAGCTTAGTCGACCGCTAGATGTTATCTAAACTCGGGTCAATGTGTCATTTCCTACGCTATTCGGCTTTAGTCGAATTAATTAGATGCTATTCAAACTAGGTCGAATTGTGTCATTTCCTCGCGCTATCCAGCTTTAGGTCAATCTTCGCTAGACGTTATCTAAACTCGGGCCTATTGTGTCATTTCCTACGCCTATCCGGCTTTAGGTCAATTTCAAGAGGAGAAAAAATGACGATATATGTGTTTGATATTGAATCGCCCTTATTGATAATAATTCTTAAGATGTGTGGGCTCACATTCTAGGTACAGGGTTCCATCAAGTTTTGCTTTAAGGCGAAGCCCCTGATTCACAGTTCGTTACAAGATATGGTCCTTCCTGGGCTTGGTTGGAACTTTCCAAAGAATGCCACCAGATTAATACTTTCTAGGACCAGGTCCTCTCAAGAACCAAGCTGAGGCTTGACCTGGCCAATCGACATCGGTAAGACGCTATAAAGTGATTGTCGATTCTCGCAATTCATCAACTGTACAAGATCTCGATCATTAAATCCCATTCCTGTCGGGATGTTTGTCCGAATGGTAGGCATACTAATTTCTCAGGAGATTATAACCCCAAATTTTACGAGGGATTGGAATGGGGATATACCAAATTGCCTGGCGAGCAAGAGTCCCAGTAGGCCTCCAAAGTACCCTAGGAGTCTATCCACCCATTTGCCCCAAATTTAATCCAACCGCTTCGTGGTCAGCTGCCAGGTTTTGTTTGGAGGCCACAAACCATCGCTTCATGATACCGCGGTGGAGTATAGATTTTATCTTCTAATTCCTTGATATGCTTCGATGCTGTGACCCAGCCATCGACCTGTGGGCCCATCATTAAACACAATCGATCTCGAAGCCGAACCCAAGATATAATATGCTCAAAGAAAACCGGGTGACATTCTATCTTGATCGAGGAGAATGCTTCAGCCTGAATCATTTAATTAAATAGTCGCGGGTCACCAATAATAACGCCACGCAAGAGGCGTTGGTACAACTATATCAACTTCCCATCGTGCAGCGGCCAAGGGCTATATAGACATCGATTCACCCGGGAATTCAGAAGGAGCAAGTCACAAATGATGGCATTTTCTAGTATAAGTGGCAAGATTTAAATCTCATGGTCACTAATGCATTCCTCGAGCCTGGGCCCGGCTAAAGTCCTACCGCGTGATGATTTTCGTATATTCCTTCATGCGCTCGCACATAATGACCGCTTCTAAGGCCAGTATTTCAGAGAAATGCTTAAGATCATTTGCAAGGAATAGTTGTCCATCAACTAAGGAAAAATCTACTAACTTGACCTGAAGTTTCAGGAGTCTTATCTCTCACCAAGGAGCCGTTTGCGTTTAGATATAACGACGGGGTCCGACCATGAAGCGGGGATTTATCCACCTGATGCATTTAAGTGGGATGCAATTGAAGAAACTGATGATAGTAGATAGGGAGAAATATAGTTTTTAGTGGATCGCGTGGAAGCACCCATGTAGCCAAGGCATCCGCTCTTCGTTAAAGTCTCAGAATATGCTCCACTTCCAAACCGAAAAATTCGCTTCAAGCTTTGTTTCACCGGATACATATTTCACCATTCAGGGTCTATGGATTGAATTTTTCAAGAACTTGCTCCGACCACCAACTGAATCACTGGGACAAGGAGCTACTGGCACATGTGGCCGCTTAGTTCGAAAGCCCTAGCTTAGGATGGGCCTCGCATCGATCATCTATCGTTAGAGGTACAAACCCCAGTAAGATTCTCGTTCAATGTTATCCTGATGGGGATTTTTAATCAGAACCGATACTCAACCCCTTGGCTTGTCCGGATGCCCCACAATGTTAAGTGTCCACCAACTGTCGTCGAGCGTGCCCGATCAGGAGTTCCGCATGAAGTCTACCAAAGACCGCCTTTCGCGCCTGACTTGTATCGATGTCGCACTAATTTAGTTCGATTGCCCAAAGAGTCATTCTTCCCGATAAGTCGAGCTTTTGTATGGTGCTTCGGAGAGGGAGGTCGATTAGTGCAACAATGGGATGCGCCTAGAAATAGGGGCGAAGCTTCGCCGCATCCGGCGCTGGCGCGCCCCGCTTCAAGCATGATTATACCCGGTTCAGATTCGCTTAAATATTTGCTGACGAAGAACACAAGCCTCTATTTTCCGTTTTCATTCTCACAACGTGGCACTGGATCAAGAGCCAAGATCGCAGACGAAGAGAGCTGGGCTGCCTGACTTCAAGAATCTGGGTCTTGGCGAATATCGCTTCGCCTGGATAAAGGTTCGACCACATCTGGCTGCCTCCATTCAAATTTCGATTAGTCTCCCTTAAGGGTGGCGGAAAATGGCTTTGCGCCAAGAACCGAAATAAATCTCTTAAGGCGACCGCCCACACAGACCTCTTTCTGTGAGCCATCGAGACTCTGTATCGGCTTTAAGTCGAGGGTCACGCCAATCCCTCTCGAGTCATCATAAACCTAGGAACCCACCGCACCGACCCCCGACGTACACATTTTGAGAGGTTGAGTTTCATACCATAGGTCCTCTGGTAGGAGGTCAAATACTCGCAAACTATAAAGGATCTCTACGCTTCCTTAGACTTTATCAACATATAATCTATATACACTTCCAGTTTTTCCGAGCAAGGGTCGAAATATCTTGGCTACGCCTTCGGTAGGTGGCCCCAGATTCTTAATCCGAATATACCGTTGAGGCGGTGGAGAAGAGAAAGCGATGCCAGGTATATGGCTGATGCACTGAGAAGGTGTTGAAGAAAACGACATTGCATACTCAAGCAATATACTCACGCAACTAACACCGGTGAAGGGGGAAGCTATCCTGAGTCACACGCCGTTAAGATCCATATAGTCTACACATACCTCCATCATTCCTTTCGAATCACCACCACGTTAGCGTTTTCACCCCGTGATTTAATTTCGATAAACCCACCTTCAATAAAGTTATCTACTCGCCCGATGTTCTAATGGCGGTCCCGGTGGAAGCGTCGTACTCTTTACCGAACAGGTCTGGCGAATGGGAGAACATTCAACTTGTGGGAAGCGTTCATAGGGTTTATCCCTGTCATGTCCAAGTGGGTCCAGGCGAACACGTTGGCGGTAGCATTTAATACTTCTTGCAACCGAGCCCTTTCTTCTTCGGTCAGGAGGGAACTAACATAGGTGCTTCTGTCCGGGCCATCTATGAGCATGGATTCCAAGGATCTACCGCCACCGATCCTCGTTCTCTAAAGTGGCCCGATGCCCACTTTAATGGGCCATGATGAGTCAGTTTCAGGGCGCAGGCATCGATGCTTTTCGCTTCCTCGTGAATCGACAATTGATAACACCGACGAGCGCCTAATTGGCTACTCCCGAAGGTCAACTCCGCCTAGATGGTGAGATAATCGATAGATTAGTGATAAATCGAGGGGACCGTCATGGTATGTAGCTAGTCCTACTTACGACATTATACGGACTCCAAGTAACTAATCAAACAAGACTTGGTCGTAGTTATTGGTCCTGCCTTGATAGAGAGAGCAATATCACCCATCAGGAGGTGGTGGCCCCATTGAATCCGTATAAACTCGGGCCGAACCGAGATGACCGGAGCGGGACTCCCATCCGCCTGAAGATTTAGATTCAAATAATTGATCAGGTCGCCGATCAACACATCAAAATTGTTAATACACAGGCAAGGCGCATCATAACGGGAGGATGACCCGCCCGTTTATAAGAGTGAAAGGATATGGGGCCATCGACGCCTAAACCAATCGCGGTCGCTATCCTGGTAACGATATTGTTCACTTGCTCGAATCGGTAGTCGCCCATGTATTTTCTGCCCCGTCTCTGCCTCTTAGGCCGATTATTTGATCATGTTCGGGCCTCCGAGCCTGAAAGTTGATGGTGGAGTCCGAGTTACGATGGATGCTTTCGGTGCGATGGCCTTGTCGGGTGGGGAGAACCGGGTTCATGGGCTGGCTCCAGAATGAACCTTGCAGAGATGCAGTGGGATTAATCTTTCTACCAAGAACTTCAGGCCTTGGCAATGATTTGTTTCATGGCCTTGGTCTCTGTGGTAGTCGCACCTGAAGGCAGGTGCGTTAGTCGGATTCGCGCATAGGCGAGCCATTAAATCGAGGTGAGGGAAATTCTCGTGAGGGAGTAGCCGATCCTCGGGAGATGTTGAGGAGTGGAGTGGGAAGTTCCCTTTTCTTTTCCGGCTATTCTTGGGGGCGCCTTTGACCCTTGCTCTGACTTCCTTTCTGTTCAGAGTGGCTCTTTGTGGCAGGTTTACTGCTCTGGGCAATTATCATCCTTTGTTTGTAGGCGCCCGGATATATTTACTCCTTGAGTGGGCATTTGTCTACCCGCTGTCACAGTTCCTTCCATAGTTGGTGTGAATCAAGAGAGAATTTGGAAAAAAGTGTTGGCCCCAAGCTTCTTGAAAGTTCTATAAGGCCGTCAATGTATAAACATCAGTTGTGATGACATCACAAATCTCGGGTGAAATCCGGGATGGATTCGTCGTCCACTTGAAGATGGGTGGAATGAGCTAATGTTTCCTTTACGTCGAGCGAGCCTGGAATCTGAGATAAATGCTAGCCCTAATTCACGAAATGAGTTCAAAGATCCTTTTGGAAGCTTGTGAGTAGGCGAGCACGAGACGGGACCTTCAGTCTAGCAAGGGATACCTTACATAAAAGTTTAGCCATTCGGCTTAAGGATCATGGCTAGTTAAAAGTGCAACATATGATCATACCGGATCAGGATCACATTTGTACATGGAAAGCGTGATGAAGAATCCACGGGAGGCTCGTAATCCAGAAATATGTTGGCGGGGAAGATGGCATGTCATGCGGTCCCGACCGGGGATAGATGTGCGTGCGGGCGGGGGTCACCCCTGGCAGATTTTCACAGTAGGTAGAAAATGGGGGGCCACACCCTCGAACCGGGTAGGCATATGCTCAAGGGCCAACTCCGAATTGGGTATGTCCTTGCTGGCCTCTCTTCGCAGCCGGTGATGCGTGCCACTGATAGCCCTACTGGAATGGTGAGGTGGTCTCTTTCTGGACTCGGCTTCCACATTGTTCTAGGGTGGTGAGTGATAGGGGAGTAGAGAGCTATCTGAAGATAACTCGTCATCTGCCGGTGGATCACTATGATCAGGTAGGGCGGGCTCTTTGCCCTTATTCGTCCGAGTTAAGGGTACATGTTGGGGAGCTTGTAGGTTCTCGGCAGGTTGGTCTCAGGCAGATGCAGCCATTATTGTTCTCTTCTTTGTAAGCGATTCGCATGCCCACGTAATTCGGCCATCTGTTTGGCTTGCTCCTCTTGCTTCGCCTTCATCTCCTAACACAAGCGAAGAAACTGATCTTCAACGGGTTAGTTCGCTGGGTTGCTAGTCATGGCGATACACTCCGACGGTCCGGTGGGATGAACGGGAACTACCCAAATTTCAAGTAAAGGGAGATCACTTGGGAGAAAATGAACCCAAGCTCTCGCGTATAACCTCTGAGATTTCCTGCTTAGCATTTCCCACAGACGGCGCCAATTGTAGTCTCGAGATCTTAGTCGTGGATCATGAGGCATACATCTATCTGCCTTGACACATGAAACAAACGAAGGCGGTGTGGGGCTTCGCCTCCTCTCCGACGCTTAAGTCAAACCCACTTGTCTCTAAAAATTAGGAACCTTTATGCTTGTTTTTTCTCTCCTCCCTTATTGTGTGTGATGACCTCCTTTTATCAGAGAGGAAGTAGATCCACTTTTCGTGAAAATTGGGTGATTTCCTCCCAAATCAGAAGGGGAAGGTGGCGCGCATCTCGTGCGTGGAGACTAGTTCTTCCTTTTAAATAGATATGTTTCCCGAATGGAGGATCCCAAGAGCACTTGTTTACCCGGGTGACATCGTCATGATGATTCATGGAAGGGTGCATATTCTATTCGGGGGAGTCCATCCAATAGCATTTGCTGAATAAAGTCTTCAACAGGGAGAGATGACGTGTGGAATAGTATGTTGACTCTTTCCCGGCTAGGGGAGGATATCTGGGTTTCAGCTCTTAAATTGGGTTCGCGAGACCGGTCGGCCAGGCCAGCCCGATTATGACCTTTGTCGGACGGGCTGTTGGCTAGAGCTGGGCGAAGCCCACTGGCACCTGACATTGATTTTTTATATAAAAAAATTGTGCAACAATGACTTTGCTTAGCATATTATGGTTTCTTCACTTTTGCTGAAGGTAGGCTGTTGAGTTTCCATCATTTCTCCCTCCCTCCTCTATTTATTTAGAAATGTCTTCTTCTTCAGTTGCTGTCTCAATGATTGTATGGCCTCTGAATGCTGCCTTCTTAAAATCCAGTACTTCCTGACCAAGAAGAACAAAATAAAGCTAGAAGTGAATATCGGTAAAGAGATGTAATTAAATTCTAGAAGCATTAAGAGGTATTACTATGAAGAAGAAGAAAAATGAGACTAGGAAGGACCACTAGAGCACCCTTCAAACCAGAATTATAAGTGAAGAAAGGCAACCTCTCTCCATTTATGCAAACCCTTAAAGTGGACATTAAATGAATTGTCCACTACAAAGGTATCCATGAACCAGCAGATGTAACACCTTCTACCCTTTTGACTTTGGAATGAAGGGAGCTCAGTCAATCCCTCACCAACCTCACAAACCTCACAAACCATGGAGCCATCAATTTATGGAAAGATCTTGTTAACATAGAAAGAGAAGAAAAATGAAGGAAAGGACACTGGAGCACCCTTCAAACCAAATTATAAGTGAAGAAGGCAATCTCATCTCCCCATTCATGCAAACTCTTAAACTGGACATTAAATATATTGAATTATCCACTACAAAGGTATCCATGAACCAGTAGATGTAACACCTTCTACCCTTTTGACTTTGGAATGAAGGAAGCTCATTTGATCCCTCATAACCTTACAGCTATGCAGCCATCAACAGGAGGGATCTTGTTAATTACTCTTGGTAATTTTGAAGAAGATTAGCTAAAATAGGGTTTATATAGAAAGTAGAGAATGGTAATTACTATAGGCTATTAATAGAGTAATAAAAAATGATATTTTGGGAGAGAACTGGCAAAAGAGAAGTCAATGCAAATGCATGAATCTAGAGGTTGGTGTATTAATTAATAACAAAGCAAGGATGGGGGTTATCATCCCTTCTCCTATTCCTTTTCTTGCAAGAGCAATCCAAAGGAAAACTATGAGTTATTACAATGGTTATTAAATATGTTGGCTTGCTTGGGGCTAGGAATTTTGAAATTCATCGGGATTTTTTAATATTTTTATCTTTTAACAAAATTTGCAAATTATAATCTTTATATAAACTTTTATAATGTGGAATATGACATTCTACAAAAGATTTTGCATTAATTTGATAATGAATCTATCACATTGTTATAACAACAATTACTGACCCTTATTGTTCTTAGAGACTAATTTCATAATACTAATTACAACTTATAACATTGCCTTAGAAAGAAATAGTAATTAGTAGTCATTGTAGATCTGCTCTATTGATTTAATAGTTCATCATGTCTATCCCATGTGATAGACCATTCAACGTGTCAAAAAGGCATAGCATAGAGAGGAGAGGGGTCTCGGGTTCGAGTACTAGTGGAGACAGTTTACTACATTATAACTAAAGTGTTTAACTGTCAAAAAAATATAAGACATCGGAGAGGAGGGTCAGTTCGAGGTTCGAATGGGAACAGATTACTACATTGTAACAAAATGCTTAGTTGTCAAAAAAAAAAAAACTAGAGTTCTTGTGATAAGTTAAAACAATTTGTTGGGTTACATTGGATTATACGCAAAAAGAATATTGGTCATTATGAAATTAACTAAATCACATTGACAATTTCCTTTTTCTTTTGTATTTTTCCCCAGAATTCCTATCTTTTTGTTTCAATATCGAAGATATCTAAGAAAAATATAATTATTTCTTGAGATTCTAGCTTTGTTATAATGAAATAAGAATTACATATATAATTTCATTGCGTTTAAAAAGACCAGTGATAAATTTGTAGAATTTTGTAAACAATCATTTACTATAATTTTTTTTTATTATCATTATATCAACAGTTATGGTAACTAATATAATAAAATTATGGACAAAGGATGCTAAAATAACGTCAAGACAACATGCGTTATGTATAGACTATAAAATAACCACCAAGTTACGTGACATTATATAAGAATAAAGGATACTACTATGATGACGTCAAGACCATTTATAGTCATATATAGAACAATCACTACATTAGTATGTGGTTACAATATGTTTTATTCTTTTAGTGTTATACAGGTAAGAGTTAAACAATAAATTACTTGTATAGAGGTAATATTTCATAAGATTAATCTAACACATTGCATCATAATTTTATGAGTCCATTGTATGTTATTCTAATGAAACCAACTACAATTATAAGTTAACAGGAGGATATTATCTTTACATATATGCTGAAGTAACAAAATATTAATTCATAATTTTGATGGATGAAACCTATTTTTGCATTAAAATGATAAATTCAGGTTTCAATTACTAACAAAGAAAAATTATATAGATCGTATTCATGAATTAGTTCACTAAAGAAAATTCATAAGTTTGTTTTCTTAAATTCAAATAGATGAAATTGAAAGATCATCAATTTATTTCAATCTTATAATGATAATCACAAGACTGAAAATAGTTCCTTATCTTGAGATAGCCCAACAAAAAGTTGAACCATGATTAAAATATACTAGATCAATTAAACATGATTACCTATTCCAATTAGATTTTTCCATTAACAAGGAAATCAAATCTTTTGTAATTGATTGCTTTAAATTGATATGAAGAAAAATATTTATTTTCAGAGGAATCTAATTAATGGTATTCTGTAAAACCCGGGTACGTTTGGACTTTAAGACGATGAAACGAACCTCACCGTTTGGTTCGTCTTGTGAAGTCTTGTTGTCTAGGAAAATTTCGTCGAATTCCGAATAGGCGGATTTTCACGTTTTTTGAGGCAACAGGTGTCCAGTGACCCCAAAAGTGAGCATTTTAAGAAAATTCTAGAAGTTTGAAACTTGATGAGTTCATACAAAAAAATTGTTTGAACTTAAAATGAGACGAAATAAAGCAGTTCGGGATAAGCGAGAAACCATGGGCGAGTAATTAGGTGACACATGGCATGATGACACATGCCATGTGACTCATGCCATGGTAACACTTAGCATGGTGAGGGCCAAGTGTCATGGCTAAGATCTTTTAGGTTTGTGTGGAGGTGGATGAGAGTGAGCGGGAGGAGAAAATAAATATCTCATGCTGTCTTAGTGGTGGAGAGAAACAAAGGGAAGAAAAAGGAGAAAGAAAGAGAGGAAAAATGAGAGAAAGAGAAGGGAAAGGAGAGAAAGGAAGATCCGGCAGCTTCTCTCTCTAATTTCCAGTGTTCCGACCGTTCGGGCTCGTCGAGCCGAGGGTTAAAGTCCGTCTACTCGACGAGGGCTACACTCTAAGAGTAAGGATTCTTCCTCCTTTTGTTTATTTCCACCCTAAGAGTTGTTTGGCCGAATTTTTATAAGACTGCCATATTTTGACCTTACACTCTGCCCTCAGTTTGGGGCTGGTTTTCAATTGGGAAACAAAGGGATTTTGGACTCGTGTTCCTCATAGAAATTGTAGTTGCATCTATGAACTTGATGTTAGGCTTTTGAATCACCTAAATTAGACCTCTATAGCTCAAGTTATGGTCCCTTTCCTTGGATTGCCATAGCTTAGGTTGTTCTTGATTTGTGGGACATAATTATAACATTTTGTGGTTTTATTTGGGGTTTTTTATGGCCTATGTTGAGACTGCTTGGTGGCTAGTTTCATGACCTGGTTATAATCAGTCTTGTGGACTGTTTTAGGCCAGATTTGGGGACTGTTTAGGGACTGATTTCTGAGATGAGTTCAGAACTGTCCTATGGCTTGTGTATGGTTAGTTTGTGGCCGATTATGGCTTGTTGTGTGGCCTGGTTTCAGACGGTTTATGGCCTGGATTGAGGCCATGGTGTGGACTGTTTTGTGGGCATCTCTGATGCCAAAATTGGTCTTCAGGATCAAGGTTGTCTTTGCTTGAAATTGAATGACATGTTTGGCGGTAATTGATTGAATGTTAATATATATATATATATGTATATATATATGTGTGTGTGTGTGTGTGTGTGTGTGTGTGTGTGTGTGTGTGTGTGTGTGTGTTTGAATATATTGACATTGAGATGATTGTTGGTTTGGAAATTATATGCTCATAATATAATTGTCTATAATATGGTGAATTGTATGGTTTGAATTGTCCATGTAGCATTCATTATACATGTGGCATGATATAACATGCAATGATGCATTATGCATATGCACGAGGACATCGCATTGAATGGGTGTGAGTGCATGATTATAATCAATCACCATACTTGGTGATTGATGGGTGGACTTGGTACCATTGGACGATATCTAACATAGTCTCCTGGTTGCATAACATGGAAAAACGTGTAGTGGGTAATAGCAAGAAGGGTTAGACATCCTCTAGTGAAAAGCCAAACTAGTTCATACACTCCAACGGTGAGAAAGTCAAAAGTGTAGGAAGGCGTACGAGTCTGCGATGAAACCCCGAAAATCCGCTACCCACGAAATACACGATTTTTATTATAAATAGATCATTTGAAATGATGATATCCATAAAAGTTTTGGTTTATAAACAACTTTTATTTCAAAGTTTTCATTGAATGCGATTCATCAATAACAGTTTATCACACATTAGCATTTGCATTGTGTGGTGGGAGTCGGTAAGGACTCGGGGCATGGTACATGATTGAGTCTCACCTCATTTCATTACATGGCATGTAGGATTCCGTAGTAGAAATTCCATGTTTTACTTGGAATGTGAATGTGGAACAGTGACCATTGCATGCACTTAGGTGGGAGTAACTGTAGGAAGTTTTCTCTTTGAAGTAGCTCACCTTATAAGGGAAAATATTCAAGTGCGGAACAAACACCAATGTACGATGCTCATTCGAGACTGTTATTGTGAAGAAAGCCGATATGTGACTTTTAATAACCTTTGTAAAATGTTTTGGAACAATCTAGTTCTAACTTGTAATTTTATTATGCACGAGAATTGTAATTAAACCCTTATAGGCCGTTTTAAATTATGACCTTGCATGTTTCAAATGAATATGGATAAATGGAGCCAAAGTGGCCATCTAGTTGTTAACTTCTGGTGATAAAATGGGACATGGTAGTGTGGTATCGGATTTACCTAATATCCCTGAAGTTTGCGAGTTGTGATTGTTCAGCCAGAGACCCCGGAGTTTTAAGGGTGTCACATGTTCTATTATATAACTCTCAAGAATATCAATTTTTTTTTCATTTTTCATTTCTTGAAAACTTCCTTTTGTTCTTAAAAACAAAGAGAACAAGGAGAATAGTAAGAATACAATTTTGAGCCTCTTTGGTTCCTTTTTTTGGAAACTGTTTTTGAGAAAAAAAATTGAAAACACAGAGAATATCATTTTGTAGCTTGTTTGGTTATCGTTTTTTAAAACTATTTTTTGTTCCGAAAAAACAAGGAAAACAGAAAACTTTTGTTCCCATTTTTTTTTTTTTTAATAACACGGCGAACGAGGAAAACAGTTTGAGAGAACAATTAGTAGATCAAGAGAACACCAAATATTGTTCTCTATGTTCTCAATAACTAGCCACCGATGTTTTAAAAACTGTTATTATTCTCTAAAATGAGTGTTTCTTTTTGCTCTTTGTATTTTTAAACAGGACAAAAATGAAGCGAATGTGTTATGTTTTCCTTGATAAAGTGTTCTGTTTGGTTATATTTTTTAAAATTGTTTTTCTTTGTATTTTCAAAAACTGTTCTCAAGAAAAGTTTTAAAAAAACAGAAACAAGCTATTAGTTTCTATATTGATTAATACCAATTAGTTTTTAAAAGAGATGATCAAAACCCGATCAAAGAAATATAGCAAACTGGTAGATCGAACAGGCCGAGCAACCACAGTTTGAACTTTGAATCATGTAACTATCAATATTTATGATCTTTAGCAGGATATTTGTCTGCTTATTAATGATCATTTTCATTTCCTGCTTTTTCTGAGTCGGTGTGGTTTCTGGCCTGCCAAACAAAGACAAGGCATGCACAAGGCTTTGCATTCACTGAAATGATGATGCTGAGTGGAGAACATGGACCTTATCTTGTACTTCATGAAATTCTAACCTTTTATTGTAAGGTTTTTGGACGGGACTATATACCAGGGACTCAAGATTGCTTAATCCATCCAAATTAATTATTTTTAACAAATAAATAGTTTAGTTACAATGTAGTAAATTGTCCTCACTGAGACTCAAACCCGATGTTTTTCCTTTGTTTCGTATTTCCTTATTGTGTAGGTTTCCTTATAGAATAAGGAAAGCTTTTTAGGATTATCCCTATAAATATGATGGGTTACGAGTGGAAAAAGTTATGAGAGAGATTTTGTGTGTGCAGAGATGTAAGGATTTGAGAGATTGGGAGTTTTATAAGGTATTTTCTCGGTATTGTAGGCATCCTAGGGTTTTGTGATTTTGTGATTTTTCCTAGTTATCGCAATACTTTGATACTCAAATCTTGTTCTCTGTGTTTTCAAGAATAGTGGAAATGTTCTCTCTCATCCCTAGATGTAGGCATAATGGCTAAACTATGTTAAAACCTCTTATGCGTTTATGATGATTTCTTTATCTTTATGTTCTTAAATTTATATTAATGTTCATCAAAGCTTCCTTGATTATAACATAAGGACCTCTCCTTTTATGCCACGCCTTTTTTAACCATGCTCTACCACTTAGTTTAAGCATGATGGGCATCCAAATTAATTAATTGAAGGTTTAAAGTTGTCCATTCCATTTCCTTGGCACAAATATAATTATTTTTGAAAAAATCATATTTCTTTAGTACATTTATCCAAGTAATCAAATGTCCTTACAAAAAATTGTATAATCTAGACATATATGATTTTCTAGTGCTCACATTTAATAAAATGATTTTTCCTATGTATTTAACTAATTTATTTTCTAAGTATTTTCATTAATTTTCTTGAACATATGCATATTTCAACCTAGTAAAATTAAGTATCAAGTAAGGGAATCATCCTATGGTGTTCTTCTTGAAGGATTGTTCAAGGTTCATAAGGAGAATTTGAAGAAAAAAAAATCAGAAATTTTAACCATTCGAAGACAAATTTGAAAGAAAAGTAAGAAAAAAAAAATAGGTTGTATTCGTATAAATAATGTGACAGGTACATATCAAATGAAGTTTCAAGATATTCAGGAATGTAAAATTTGACTTAACTTTCTTATCTGATACATGTTTTTTTTTTTTGTTGGTAATTGCTTAGTGGTCAAGGTAAGCAAAATCTAAGTACCTCTATCAAAAGTTCTGCATACAAAATTAAGCTCCAAGAGTTTCAAAAGTTCCCAGCCCCCCAAAAAAACCAGCATATCTGACCACAGTATTTGCGCATGTTTTTCCATAAATGCATCAAAAAATAAATATGTATTTCAATGGATTTTGAATTGTTCGTTGAAAGAAAAGGAAATGAAAAGGGATGATATCCGACCACTATCCTTTGTAGTTATTACACCAATCTTTATAGATTCATATATATAATGGATTTTGAATTGTTCTTTGAAAGAAAAGGAAATGAAAAGGGATGATATCCCACCACTATCCTTTGTAGTTATTACACCAATCTTTATAGATTCATATATATATATATATATATATATATATATATATATATATATATATATATATATAGGTATCTCCTCCATACCTCCTTACAATATCACTGATTACCTCATTAATGGCCCATATTAATTACCACTATTTCCTATGTCTATATAACCCCTAGTTTTCCTAGCATTCTTCACAAATTATCAATAGGGATAGCTCTGCATTATAAGTTGATGGCTCCATAGCTTGTGAGGTTTATGGAAATAGAACAAGCTGCCTTCATTCCAAAGTTAGAAAAGTAGAAGGCGTTATATCTATTGGTTCATGAATACCTTTGTAGTGGACAATTCAATATATTTAATATCTTCTTTAAAGGTGATAATGTTTTTTCAATCGAAATTGGGCTGGAACTTGGCGGAATTACTGGGTCGGTCCGCTGTCTTTGGATGTCGGGCTCCTCTACAAAAATAAGAAACAAAAGGATTAGAGGATCGCGGGTTTGCCTCTCACGATGCCTAAGTCGACTCTTTAAGTGTGGAGAAGAAAGAGTCGAACTTAGGTCGTAAATTGAATGCGTACCTTTCACCAATGGGGTGGCCTGATATTTATAATGGATGATCATGATCATTTTCGTAATTGGATGATGACGGATAAATTCCCTCCCATTTTTGTGAAAGATTTTCTTTCCTTATCGTTAACTAGATTAATATGGGATAATTATTAGCACCTAGTTTGATGATGATACCATATTTCTCCCATTAGGTAAAGTTTTCTTTATGCTCGTTCTTAATTAATGAGGATAGTGAACAATTATTGAAATATACTACTTCCCCTAATTGGTGGAGATTTAATTAGGGAAGTTTAGTACTTTTCTTTGTCTGCGGGTTTTTGGATGTTTCACGTGGCGCAGCACGAGGCAGGGTGAGTAGAGTCCTAGACATGGGCCTTCGTGTTTGGGTATGTGGTGGTAGAGGCTCGTTTATGTCTTTTATTAGATTATAACCTTTTTATCCACTCTCAAACCTAGCTTTTGGGCTTACGTCTAAGCCCACGCACTTGTGGTTTTGGACCCCATCAAAAGGTATGCATGAATGCGGAGATAAGGTTGTCTTCTTCACTTATAATTTGGTTTGAAGGAAGAACCGATGATGCTTGGAACTCACATTTTTGTGTAGTAACGCCTCTAAAGAATAAAACATATTACTCTTCTATACTTTAGTGGTTGTTCTATATAAGTACTATAAATGGTCTTTACATCAGTATAGTATCGTCACGTACTTTAATTGGTTGTTCTATATATATAAACGGTCTTGAAGTCATTTTCGTATCCTTTATCCATATAATTTTATTATATTAATTACCATAACGGTTGATATAATGATAATAAAAAATATTAAAATAATGATTGTAAACAGGTGATAGAACTCAAAAGTTATTTTAATTATTTAAAAAAAGTAGAACTTTGTAAGCATTAGTTATTTTAATATTTTTATTAACATTATATCAACATTTATGAGTAACTAATATAATCAAATTATATGGATAAGGAAGGATACTAAAATAACGTCAAGACCGTTATCGTTATATATAGAATAACCACTAAGTACGTGACATTATAAGAATAAACACTACAACAATTTTTTAATTAGACTACGTCTAAAAAACGTAGTCTTTTATATATAGACTGCATTTTCTAAACCGTAGTCTAGATGAGTATAGTTAAAAGTGTGAGTGTAGTTAAAAGTCTCATGTTTAGACTACGTTTTTAGACGTAGTTAAAAGTCAAAAAACGTAGTCTTTAAATATATTTAGACTATGTTTTTATCGAGAAAATGTAGTCTATAGCTATCTGAGACTACGTTATTTCATTTTAACTCGTGTATTATGAACAAAAGACTACGTTTTAAACATAGTTAAACTACTTTTAACTACATTTTTTTACTTTTAACTACGTCTATTATGTACAAAAGATACGTTTAAGACGTAGTTAAACTACTTTAACTACATTTTTTAACTTTAACTACATCTACAAATTGAACAAAATATTACTTTTTTTTTATTGAAAAATGTAGTCTATTATGAACATTTAGACTACATTTTCAAAGCAGCTCAATATAATATCTAATCCTATCATACGAACATGCTTTCAGAGATTTCAAAATACCAAAAATATGTGAATTGGAAATATCCAATATTGTCATACAAATATCAATCTTGTTTTATAAACGAACATCCATAACATTTCTTCAAAGCGAGTCTTACGAGTACTCGACCCGATCTCAGAGCATAATACCGATTTCTTCTTGTTTATAAGTTTCCTCGCCAAGCGCATATATATATAAGTTACTTTCGGAAAAGAGTATAAATAACAAGACATAAAAATCTAAAACCATAAAAAGTACTACTTATATGAATCACGTACGCAATAATAACCTACCTTTTCATCGGTTGAAATGATATGATTTTCAATGATATGATTTTCAATGATCTCCTTCATATGCATGATGACATAATAGCCACATTCAACACCTGATGGTTGCTTAGGACACTTGAAAAATGAATTTAAAAGTTTTTATAAAATTCAAACAAATAAGATCCTAATTTTATGAATTATTAAAGAATGTTAACTCAATATACCTTAATAGACTCCCCAAATAAGTTTTTCTTGCAGCTTTCGGTTAGCTTTAGCATTGTATATTTTGAGTGCACTAATTTAACAAAGTATAATAGTGTGAGACTCAAATGATGAATTCCACGAAAATTACTATAAAATAAAAAAGAAATAAATAACTACGTATTAATAACACCTTTCAATTCCTTTCGAGCGTCGATAGAATCACAAAAAATATACTTTGTCCCCATGGTCAATAGCTACCAAGGACCAGTGATCCTTCATAAACATAATAACAATAATCAACAACTTAATATCAAAATATCAATTTTATTAAAAACTACTTACGAGTTATAAGGAGCTAGAAATAATTGATCCACATAACAACGCTCTAATCTTTTACTTAATCAAATCTAATCGTGCTCCGGCCGTCACGAGTGTCTGAGAGATGCAATCGAGAGTCTATGAAGCCATACATGTTGAGTAGTTTTGATTTCTTGAGTTGGTTGTCTGAATAGCTACAAATCAAATTATTCAATTCCACGGTTTTTATTAGAAACTTGTAACATATAGTAATTGCATATGAAATGCAAAAAATATAAAAATATCTTATTACCTCATACAACTAGAAGTAATCTTCTCCATTGAGCAAAAGTTATCGATATCTTCTCGAATAATATAACAGACCCGTTCATAATCAAAGACACCAACATCCAATACCACAATTATTGTATTTGTATCTCGAACTTTGCGATATGATTCTTTAAATATAATGAGCTCCATGGACCCTTTTCTTTGTTTTTCTTGTAACTTTGCGGAACAATCTTAGCCTGTTCATAATAATGAAATTCAATTCACATATGTTACATAACATAACAAATAGTTTATCGTTATAAATTAATCATAAATTTATAGATAAGTTAAAAAAGTTTAAGATACCTTGACTCGATCATCAATAACTAATGATCGAGGCCATACTAACGTGAGAACCAACAAAATCTTTAACTTTCAAGGGATCATCTGGTGTTATTGGAAGGAGCATCATCATCAAAACAAACATCAATAGATACACGATAATTATGAATACTAGGAACTCCATTATGCAATCGAGTTTGGCTTCCATCCTCGATCAACAGTACCATATCGATTATATTATCAATGGATTCCTCATGGTGCATGGTTTCCCTTCAAAGCAATAACATTAGAAAATATAAGTACTGAATTAAATAAAATGCCACAAATATAAGTAAATATTAACATACCTTTGCATGTTTCTTTGTCAGTAAACTAAGTCTATATTTGCATCATTTTGTCAATATCCTCATGACAATAGTTTTATTTGGATGGGTTTTTTAAGCGGCCGGCGGCTACCTTTATGCGAAACATGTTGAGCACTTCCAGGAATTTCAGGAATTTCTCTCAACTTTCTATTTTCTTCATGAAGTTGACGTAGCTGATCAAGTAATTATTTTCTTTCCTCAGCATCTTCTCTTTGTTGTTGGTTCTATTTTTTTTGTTCTTCTAACAAATGTTGTAAGAGTTCGCTTGTTTTTGTTCTTTTCGGAAGATTGAAATAGGTTGTAGGCGTAACCATGCCTCCAACACCCCTTACTCGACCACTATGTTCGGGATTTCCCAATGCCATTCATAGTATGTCTTTTTGTCCCGATTCTTGTATTGATCCATCTTTCACCTTCATTGTATATTCATCTAATATGTAGATAAAGCAAAACCATTCATTAGGAAGTTATAAAAGAATCTATAATTAACATTAAATTAACAATAACATATTTACTTACAATTTTCTGTATGACTTCTTGGATGACTTCACTATCAGAACCATCGCCTTTTGAATCACGGCTTTCCATGACACTTCGTCCGATGTCTTCATTGATGCCCATCTCTTTTCTATAATTATTAGACAACAAATATTTTAATTAACTAATAGTACTCAACGATGTAGAACTAAATATTCAACACTTACTATCTTTTCTTCCATTAACAAATCCATGCCTAGATGAATGATGTCGATACTTATTGCTTTCACTTTGCAACCTACTCCATTCCTGAAATTCTGGAGAACTATACCTACTGACAAAGGCATTCCAAGCATCTTTTTTATGAATGGATAGTTCTTAGGAGGGTTGTCAAATAAGGGTCGCATATCCTCGATGGATTCGGGAATTTTTCCTCAGCAAACTTAAATTGTCTCCATTTGTCTGGCAGGATGACAAAATATGTTTCTTTCCTTCAAGTGGCACATTATAGGTTTTTCTACAAAAACATAGACTACACATAAGAGCATACTATTAATCAAAAATTCAATTAAAATTAAGAAAAAACTCACCTTTATTTGGATCAAATTTTGTTTCTGATTCTTGAGTGAAAGCCAATTTTCAAAATTAATAGGCATAGTGGTTCTGGCAATAACACCTAGATAACTTTGCATTTATGTATTAACGTCTCCTAAAGATTGTCCTCTTCTATTGTAAGTCACCTCCTTTACTTCTCCATGAGACCTAGCTTTTACTACTCTAGGCGTAGTTGTTGGACCTTTTTCTTTGACCTTTTATAAACGTAGCGAGGTTCTTCGTCGCGATTAGCAACTGTCTGATAAGTAGAATTATAATTATTTTAACAAAACCATAATATATAAAAATAAATATAATAAAATAACAAAAACAAGCGAATATCACGATTAACAATATACCATTTCATGTTAATTATTGGCAATCCAAGTACCTCTTTATCATCCCGCACATAAGGTAGTTGAGACCATCCATAATATCAAAAGGCGCTATATCGGGCAATGATCGATAACACAATGTTCTATCTTAGGTATCACCTAAATCATCATCAATTTAAGACTAACCATTAAACATGTTCCTTGAGTTTAGAACTACAATCGACAGGTGGATCATTTCAATCTTCATAAAATACTTCTTGGGCATGAGTAGACAAAATAAAAGAATCTTACTTCTCATTAAGTTTTGAGTAAGATCAACAATGTGCATTCATCTTCGTCTTCTTTAACTCCTGACTCTAACCCATTGACACTTAAAAACTACCACCTTAAATTCAATATAATCAAGTTCCCATATATCTTGAAGAACCCCATAAAAGGACATGTTTGAAATTTTCGGATTCTTATCCTTCGAGCTAGACACTTGCATTGTTTTAGCAGTTAAGGTGACACCACTACTATTCTGAACACATCTAGTACTATCACGTTTTTGGGTGTGAAATCGAACTCCATTTATAAGATATCCATCATATCTTATCACTCTGGGTCAGTCCATGAGATATCCACCTCAACAGACGTAATTATGTTACTGGATTCCTTAATCTCAAATGCAACCTACATTCATTTTTAAGATTCAACAGTAAAAAATAATAGTTTAGTATAAACAAATGATGATCTCCTATAAGATGCCAAGCACATAGTCATATACCTTTTCACGCAACCAATTTATGAACGTGATTATGCTCATCCTCGCTTCACTTTGTCTTCTTTGTTTTATCGGATTAGCCGCTTTCAATTCTTCCATGTTGCATGTAAGGTTAAAAACTTATTCCATTATGACCACATACTTTTAACAATAAGAACATTTAATGAGACTCAAATAACATGTGATGGGTCCGACTTACTCTATAGGCTTCAACTTCATAGAGCTTCTTCAACACAGAAGATGTGTGCTTGCTCTAATCCTCAAGATCACTCTAAATACATGAGAACTAGAAAGTGTTTCCAATACTTTCGACCATCACACTCATTTCTCATTGATGGGATCCCAACCGCTCATATTTGACAGCACTAACAATATTCTACAAATTCTTCCCGCAATATAACACTCGCACGTAACCTTTCTCGCCTATTATGATTGCATTACATCCTTTTAAGATCCTCATGAATCTTTCAAAAGGATACATCCATCTTAAATAGATCGGTCCAATATAATCGACTTCACGTATTAAGTAAAAATCAAGAATGAACCATTTTGTCAAAAAATGAAGGATGATAATTCTTTTCCATCGTATTACACACCTCACAAGTTCTTCTTGTAGCAACTGAGATTGCAAGTATCCACAACTTTTATTTAAAGTGCATTGAAGAACAAACTTAGCTATCTAGCTATTGTGATCTCATGTCTCTTATTCAATAATCCTCAATGTCAATGGAAGAATTTGTCGGATCAAAGTGTGGTAGTCATGAGATTTTGTGCCATAAAGCTTCAATTCTTCCATAGAAACACAATTTCTTAAGTTAGAGCAAGATCCATCGAACTTTAAGTGCGTATAACATCTTGCAAATTTGATTTTCTCACTTCTTAGAAAGTGTGTAACTTAAAAGAGTAAATATGTCCTTTTCACCCACTATCAGTTGTAGCTCACTTCAATTCCTAGATCACATTCAGATCTAAACGACCGCTTGGGGTCCGTCCTTGGACTTTCTAGGGTATATCAAGAAGGGTTCTACGATGCCTTCACATACGTTTTTCTCAATAATATGCATCACATCTAAGACATGACGCATTACGAAGAAACTCCCATCAAGATCAAAAATATCGAATCTTTTCCATGCAACTTTAGACTTCGCTCTCGAACCTTGTCCTTCTGAATTCTCACATGTAATCAGATGGCTTGTTTTTCCCATACACATAATTAATATTTCTCTGGTCTTTTGTAAAATTTCTTATTCCACAAAGGTTTAGCTCAACATCAAACTCTTATCAACCATTAAACGTCGTTGGCTTCTATATGGATGATTTACCAAAAATCTCCTATGACCTGGTACACATTTTTTTTACTATGTTTCAAGTATACACTCGGTATTTTTAGCACAAATTGGGCAAGCTAAATAACTCCTTAACACCGCAGCCACTCAAATTTTACACGCTGAAAAATTATTTATCGCCCAGTACGGCCTTAAGTAGTGAATGCCTCTTTCAAATATGCATCGTAAACTTCAACACCGACATCCCATAGCATTTTTAAATCATCAATAAGTGGTTGCAAGAAGATGTCAATATCATTTCCCGGCTACTTAGGACCCGATATCAATAAGGTTAACATCATGAATTTTCGCTTCATACACAACCATGGTGGGAGATTGTAGGTAATGGGCAGACAAAGCATGTAACGTGATCTACTCACTTAAGGAG
Organism: Tetrastigma voinierianum; assembly: GCA_016808115.1. NCBI lineage: Eukaryota > Viridiplantae > Streptophyta > Magnoliopsida > Vitales > Vitaceae > Tetrastigma > Tetrastigma voinierianum. Next base: position 36,581 of record JAEQBH010006787.1, read on the forward strand.
CTATGATTATTTATCCCATCTGCTGCAAGTGCCAAACGGAGATTTCGTGGCTCACATGCAAAATTAGGTCATTTGTGGTCACAATTTCCATGATGTCGCATCCGGGCCGACGTCGAATGTAATTGTCAACTTCTCTTTCACTAGAATGTCAAGTAACAAATCTTTCGATATTTGACTAGTACCATGATTCTTCTAAACCTGGGTATTGTGGAAAATACCACACAAATTTTATCTAAGATGCCTATTTTTGGATTATCGATCCTTAGAATTTTCCATCTTGATTCGTAACAATTTGGACATACATCAAAATCCTTGTTTGCATTTTCTATACAAAAATGCAAATCATTGTATTACGCGCGTGTATCTTTTCATATTGCATTCCTAAGGCGCGCAGTGTCTTTTTTGCTTCATATATTGATGTTGGCATCAATCAAATTTCCTTTTGGAAGCACATCACCCCAAAAGCTTAATAGCTCATTGAAACTTGCATCGCTCCACCCATATTTTGTTTTAAAGTTGTATAATCGTACCAAAACAGAAAGCTTAGTGAACCCACTACAACTCGTGTATAAAGGGCGCTCAGCATCATCTAACAAGTCAACGCACTTCTCCGATTACATTCAACAGATCTATATCGCTTCAACCATTTCCACAAAGATTGATATCATCATTGTATTGGAAGACAACATTCTTCAAAGATCTAAGGTACACTTATCTTCCTCAACATTACATATGTTTTCGCCATGCCATGTCCATACATCATAACTTGAGTTGATACCATTACAAAAAAGATGATCTTTAACCACTGTGATATCATGAACTTTCATATTCCCACATTTTATGCATGGACATTGTATGGAACTAAGGTCACCTAAATTTTTTTAACATAATTCAAAAAAGCTTCGACACCATCCTCGTATCTTTGTACATCTATCAACAGAGTACCATGACTTATCTATCTCGTTTAAATTCAAAATACTAGTAACTAGTTAATTAAATCAATAAATATAAATGGTTTTATCTAACAAACTAATTAAATTTATCAAACCATATACAAGTAAAAAAAATTGAAAGATGACAAGTAAATTAAAAAGATAATTAATAACTTACATTGGTTCAGCTTTCTTTGATTTGTCATCAATTTCTTTTGACTTACTTTCCATTCCTGGTTAATCCACCATCTATGTCCCTAAAATGGAAATATAAGTTAAATTTGCATATATATATATAAAAGCAAAAAATGATTATGCTCGTTACATAAAGAGAAACAAATAATAAAGAGAAACAAATATAAGGGCCAAGAGACTAAATATAACAACAAAACTAAATTAAAAATGATGAGCAAAAATCACAATGGATGACTAACACAATGATAAGCAAAATCAAATGGGTGCGAGCATAACTAAACAATAATTGTGAGAATAAATCAAGGTGAGTGAAATAACAATGGTGAGAAATCAAGGTGAGCGAGAGAAAAAAGAAAAATATATAAACATATATACAAAGATGTGGACACAGAGAACATGACAAAATAATATAATATCAAAAAAGAGAAAAAATATGGATTGGATAACAAATAATAACAAATTTGAGAGGTTGATCACCCAGACTTAAACACCCAGATTTAAGCAAGAAGAAAAACCATAAGATAAAATGAGATAAACATGATTTTTTTAATTAATATTAGAAACTTGGTATGATATAGTTGACATGAGAAGCATGGTATAAGATATTCAATAAGGAGAAAACATTGGCTCTAAAAAAAGCACAAAAACAAGAAGAACAATCCAATATGAGTAAACTATTTTGCTTCAAAGATTTTAAATTAGATATTCTTTATTTAGCCATAGGAACCACACTTATGTATGCTTGTGAAATCCCTCTGTTTTAATCACTAAGGATAAAGGCAGAATAAGACATTCAAGATGTTTGTCAATATAGATTATTCCATTCAATGTGAAGATATTAAAAATGTCTCAGTCCACTTATTTTACTTGAAAACATAGACCTCTCATTTTCACAACTTATTCTCAAAATACCCTCCAAATACACTGTTAGATTATAATATTATTCATGTTATTATATGTATTTTGAGAACTAGCTGGATTCTGGCAAGTTTTTAATATTGCATACTAATGGTAAAGAACAATAAAATAACCCCCATTCTCATGCCATGGAAACTCTAGCTGACTTTCTACAAGAATGATGTAGCCAAACAACAAGGGGTTTTATCATTGATGTCAAACATGATAAGAGAATAAGGATAAATTGGTATAAGAGAAGCCAACTTAACCAATATAGTTCCTTTGGGCTGAGAATTTCCACAAGGTATACAGTGGAGCCCCACACTACAATTCTGCAAGATTCCAAACCATGCAAATTAGGACAAGAGTATATAATAAATATTAAAGCATGTCTAAGAAGAGAAAGAACAAAATTCTGAATTTGCTCTTTTCGAACATACCCTTTTCTTGCTTTAAATTCTTACTCGTGTCTTATGGCTAAAACCCCTCTCCTTTAAATCCTTACACATACTAATGGCTAAACTATCAAGATGCCCAATATTGCATATTGATGGAAGAATAAAAAATAACTCCCCATTCTCATGGAAACTCAGTGACTTTCAGACACCCCGTCCCTAGAGCGGTACGAGATATGTGTAACCAGACGCAGATTCGCCATTTCCTAATTATTTTAGCCGACATAATAGAATTTTGGAAAGTTCTTTTAAAAGAACTGCAGACTTTTACAATTACGAAAAGCTGGTGGAATTCCAATTATGGAATTTTTATGAAAATTTAAAAGGATAATAATAATAATAAATTACCGATCGGTTCAGTAGCCTAGAAAATTCCCTTCTAGATTCGTGATGACCTAAACGGATCAGCCGTTAAGTTCGTTCTCACAAATCTAGTAACCCAGAAAGCTAAATTCCAGACACTAATATTTTGGCAGACTTCAAAGGACGGGTTTATAGCTTTAAACTCCGAAACGGGATTTTAGAAAATCTCAAAATGGTAATATTAAAGAATATTCAATTAGATAAATAAAATTTTTCGACAAAATGGACTCGAATGAGGTAATAGAAATTATTTATCTAAATAATAATAATAATAATTAAAGAAAAAGAATAATAATTAGATTAAAAACGAAAATCAAAAAGGGATAAAATTAAAAAAATCAAACTGCAGGGGAATTGAACGCGTTGAGAGAGAGAGCGTCCAGTGGAGAGAGGCGATTTTTCTTTTTTATTTTTCTCTTTGTTTCTTTCTGATTTACGAAATCTGGACCGCAGACACTGTTTGAAAGGTAAGGCAAATTGGTGATACGCGAAAAGAGCTAACACAAAGATAGGTACCAATATCTTAGCCTTTTGTCAAACTTTTAAAGGTAGAAAATTTGCTCATTTTTGTGTTATTTCAAGCCTAAAGGTTATGTAATGGCTTGAAATTTTCTGCAGGTCGTGGAAAGGTCAGAACTTTAGTCCCAAAATTTTGGGGACTGAGTGCTTAAGAAATTTTTAGAATTTTTGGGACTGGTTCGGACAATGTGGCTGAATTTTTGGGACTATTTATGGACGCTTGATTGAAATTTCGTGATTTTAGTCAAACAAGTCGGCGTAATTTTCAAATGTTTTGGTATTTTGCACTCTATGAGTCCCTCGAGTCAAAAGTTTAATTAAAATGTATAGTTTTATGAGGCATTTAATGTGTAGGGACATTTGGTCAATTTCACATCATATTATCGATGTCCATATCGAATGGGACTAGCACGTAAAGTTTTGCTATAACTAGTTCGCCCGATATAGTCATTTTGAAAGCCCCGCGCATGTTTTGGCTGCTAAAACGCAACCGGCGGCATTTTCTGCTGCACTTAAAGGGATTTGTGGGGAAGCAGCTTGAGCATCTCAACGAGAATCTAGAGTGCTTTGACAAGATTTGAAAGAAATTAGTCGAGAAAAAAGGTGAGTACTCAAAATCATTTTCTAAAACGAAAATGTTTAAATTACAAGGTTTGTAAATGCTTTGAAAATATAGATTTATGCCATTTTTTTACCTCCCAATTGTTATACTCAACGTAAAAGTTCGACGTATTTAAGAAACAAGCATCGGTTTAGCAAACCCTAGATGGCACTCAGCTTCCTGGCCATATGTATTTCGGATTGTGTATGGTAAGGTTATGGGATATTATGGATTAACTATATTGCCCGTCTACAACTCTGGGGTTATATCTAGTATATATTTATACAGTGAGTCGCCCTCTGCACATTCGAGGTATATAGTTAGCGCGCCGACTTAGTACATAGCGATGAGGTGTTGGTTCCGAGGTTCCTTCACCGAGCATTTTGGTTCCGAGGTTCCATTATGATATATAGATCTCGCCGTGTTCAATGCACCATCTACCGGGCAAGGTTCCGAGAAGTTCACTAACATGCTGGGGGTTCCAGGTTCCGAGGCATCACTTAGGTATTTCAGAAATGGGCCACGTGGTTGGTACTTGATTTCCAAGATAACACAGATATTACACCACTCGGAACAGCTTTTCACAGCTATAAATAGTTTTCGCATCAGCTTTTCAACATTAAATAGTTTTTTAACATTTTTCAGTTAGTAAATGCTTTTAACAGTTTAAACGTTTTCATAGCAAAACTCGCTTTCTATAAAACGCTTTACAAACTATTTATGTACGTATTTTCATATTGGGAGGTACCAACAGCAGCATACAAAGATTTAGAACTTATAGTACTCACCGAGTCCGTTTGGCTCACGCTGCTTTTTAAAATAATTTTTCAGTGCAGTGTGTCAAGCCGAAAGACCTTTCCGGATCCTCAATCCTAGATCTGTGTTGTGATTATATATAAGACTAAGGTGTAAATTAAAACTAGTAAAACTTAAAAGGTGACATTTTATATATGTAAATATCTTTTGTAAAATATGCATGCATGGTTTTGAGAAAACAAGTCATGATAAACTTATATTCGATTGATTCTTATCTTATATTTTGATGAGGACCGCAGGTCTTATTGTTATAGTTTGACATTTGGAAAAACATCGGGGAGGTATTTTGTTTTATACAGTGATTTTGTATTTTAGCTTGACCACCGTATGGCCATATAAATACGGATTTTAAATCTAAATACAGGATTGTTGTAAGTGAAAATTTTATAACCCACGTTTTCCAAATGCGCTCACAGCTTTAACTATTTAGCTTCATGGTAACTTGTCAGTCGAGCGAGCTTGGCTGGGAGGTTACTGTGGAGCTGTCGCAGATTTCCCCGTCACTAGAAGGGTCCACAACTTGTATCAGAGCGCTAGGCGATAGCCATTGCTTTTCTCGCACGTTTTCCATAGTATTTCCTATAGAATTGTTTTTTTATAATAATGATTTTTCTATCGCAACCTATATTGTTTTGCTAAATCCTTGCATGCATCAAATATTGAAAAGTGTCACTGAATCTTTTAACTTTGAAATTCACAGCATTATGTCTGGACGAGGTCGTAGAGGTCGCATCTAGACTTCCGCGTGACCGAGGCACCACTGCAGAGATATGTCGAGCACACCCTTAGATCGAAAGATGCTTCAATGAATCAGCCCCAGTAGAACCATCGAGGGCCGCAGACCCAAGGGGCGGTACCTTGACGATGGATCAGGTTATACAGATTGTTACAGCAGCTACCCGTCAGACACGGGAGTCTTCAGAAGAGCAGAGGGGCATGATAGAACGTGCTCTAAATTAGGGGCTAAAACTTATGATGGTACCGACGACCCGTGAGGCGGTGGTACTTATGGTTAGATAGAGTTAGCGGTTCTAGCTTATTATGGTGATGTAGACATGAGGTCTTTCCACCATAATTGCTAGAAAAAGGTGACGTGGACACGAGGTTCTTCCATTGGCACGGTAGAGACACAGGTTTCCCGTGTTTACTAGGATACAACAAAAGCAAAGCAAGCAACAATTTTATGAAAAGTTTGAGGCTGCACTAAAGGTAGAAAGGACAGTTTTAGTTCTAACTCAGGCAAAATGATAGTAAGAAAGTGTGCTCCCGCACTAGTCGCCCAAGCACCCGCCGCCTTTAGTAGAAAGAAAGGAAAGAAGGACCAAATGACAGAGGCTCGTGGATTTGAGGAGCAAAGATTCACAAGTGATCTCGTCGATCACCACAGCCTCTGTGAGGTGTAGATCTTCAGATCATCTTTTCCATTGTGCCCTACATGTCGTAGGAGGCATCTCTGAGAGCGCAGATGAATATGACAGATGTTTCCATCAAGTGCAAGAAGGTCACTTTATCCGAGATCGGTCCACGCTATAGGCCGCAGACCTCTCGAGGTAGGCACAAAGAGCATCTACCCCCAGCACTGTCCCAAATAGCCGTAGGGGGTGGTTCAGCAGAGGCGCACAAGACCGTGAGGTCGCGTAGGGGCAGAGGCGAGGCAAGACTCGACAGCTTCGATTCGCAGTGGTACTGCATCGTGTTCAGGTATTTACAACCACACAAATAGAGGCGTATGCATCACCAGACGTGATTATCGGTATGATTTCACACGATCATGATGCATATGCATTAAAGGACCCGTGGAGCTACTCATTCATTTATTTAAGACTATCACCGAGAGGCACCAGATAGAGTCCTACCATAGATGGTCGTGAGATGGTGGTTTCCTCGCACTAACGGGATACTAAGGACATCCGAAAGGATAGTTCCTGTGCAGCGTATTAAGATCCGCATTAAGGATTTTCAACACTTGATGTTGTTAGGTATCCATGATTTCGATATAATTCGGGTATGGATCAGTTATCTAGGCATGTGAGCCACCTTAGATTGCTATGAAAGAAGTAAGATCGTTCGACTGCAGGGAACCAAAGTGATATTTCCTGTGGAATCGTAAGAGAGATCGCCTCAGTCTCATTAATGCCATGACCGCCTCGAAAATGCTTCGGAAAGGTTGCCAGGGTTATTTGGCATTTGTAGTGGATAGGAGACAAGAGGGGACACGGCTGGAAGACATCCCCATAGTCAAAGAGTTCCCAGATGTCTTTCCAGATGATATTTCAGGTTTACCCCGGATAGAGAAATTGAGTTCGTTATTGAACTGATTCCAGGGACCGAGCCAATATCCATTCCTCCATATAGAATGGCGCCAACAGAGTTGAAAGAATTGAAGGCACACCGAGGAATTGCTACAAGGGCTTCATCCGACCTAGAACCTCACCAATGGGAGCTCCAGCTCTTCACGAAAGAAGAAAGATGGAAGCTACGGTTGTGTATAGACTATAGATAGCTGAATCAAAGCACAATACGCAAATCCGCATCCGCCCTCGTATAGATGAGCTATTTGACCAATTGCATGGATCTCGTATATTTAAGATTGACCTAAGGTCGCTACCATCACTGAGGGTCGAGAGAATGATGTTTCTAAGATCAGCTTTCAGATGATACGGCCACTGGTGAGTTCCTAGTGATGCCATTCGATTGACTAATGCCCCGCCATGCTCATGGATTTGATGAACAGGGAACAAATCTCGTATTTAGATAAGTTTGTGATCGTGATTCATTGATGACATTCTAGTGTACTCGTGCGCTTCGTATAACACGCAGAGCATTCCTGACAAGATTGGCAGCTTTCAGAGAGCGCTGGCTATACGCTAAGTTTAGTAAGTGCCAGTTTCGCATAGATGCAGCTTTCTGGGTCAAGTGTCATTTCGAAAAGGTATTAGTGTGGATCCTCGTAAGATCAAGCCATAGTGAATTGAAGCCGCCTACCTAATGTTTCAAGTCCGTAGCTTCTCGATCGCGTGCATTACAGAAATTTGTCGATGGATTTTCAAGATAGTAACCTCGTCACCAATCTATTGAAAAGGATCAGAAATTCGGGCGGTCGATACCGCCAAGATAGTTTTGAGGAGTCGAGATGCAGATTGACGACAAACAAGATAGCACTACCGCCGTAGTGCCGATCAAGTATGTGGTATATAAAATGATTTCGCATTAAGGGTTATGGTGTGTTTTGATGCAGACGGTAGAGTGATAGCTTATGCTTCCGCTTCGCTTAAAGAAGCACGAGCGTAACTACCCAACCCATGATTTAGAACTAGCAAAGTGGGTTTCGCCTAAAGATCCGAGACATTATCTATACGGTACCTGGGTCGATATTCACCGATCATAAGAGCCTCGCAATATATATCTTTACCGTAAAGAGCTTAACTTAAGGCGCACGTGGTCGGAGTTGATTAAGGATTACATTTCATCGATAGAGTACCATCCAGTGAAGGCCAATGTAGTGGCCACGCCTTAAGCCGGAAACCGAGGGTTCTTGGCGCTTATCTCGCGCACAAAGATATTCCCGTATCATGATGTAGCTGAGATCTGGAGTTCGGGCCAAGGTGTAGCCGATATAAAGGACATTGTTGGCATCATTTTATGTTCTGCCCTCTTCTTGTGGATCAGATCAAGGAAGGTCAAGGTGTTTCGAGATGATTAAGTTGAGGGCAGACTGAGGGTGGTAGGAAACCAGTTCCGCATCGTAGACGACGGGCGCATTGCCAGAGGGAGTCGAATGTGTACCTGGAAATAGTGAACTAAAAAGTAAAATCTGGAAGAGGCTCACTCTTCAGCATATGCCATGCACCCTGGTAGCACCAAGATGTATCATACTTTGAGGGAGCATTATTGGTGGAAGGGCATGAAAAAGGAAATTGCAGATTTCGTATCCAGATGTCTAACCTGTCACAGGTAGCACCGTAAGCCCGGGGCAGATAAAGATACGTACTCTTCCGACTCCTCGTATGGAAGTGGGATAAGATTACTATGGATTTTGTTATCGGGCTTCGAGAACTCGACAACATCGATGCCATATGGGTGATAGTGGATAAGACTAAACGAAATCTACGCATTTTCTCCCGCTAGCAATGATGACCATTGACAAGTCGGGCCCAATTATACGTGGAGTGAAGATAGTTAGATTACATGGTGTTCTATATCGATAGTCTCGCATCGGTATCCCATTCACATCTAGATTTTGGTCCGCCATGATGCCATGGGGACTGATTGCACTTTTTTAGCACGTTTCTTTCCATCCTCGTGACCGATATCACCGTAGAGAACTATTCGCACGTTAAAGGATATGCTTAGAGCATGCGTGATGTGAGTTTGGCGAAGCCGATACGTGATTTATCTCTCGGATGGAGTTTGCCTACAACAATGCTTATCAATCCAAGATAGGCATGGCTCCATTTGAAGCATTGTATGGTCGAAGTGTCGTATCCCGTATGCCGATGAAGTAGGAGAGAAAGAGACTGATAAAGCCCGCAGTTAAGACATAAGGACCTTAGATAAGATCCGCATTGTTCGAGACACTCAAGATAGCCAGACGTACGTAAAAGATGCGGACAAAGCCGTAGGGATCTGGGCGCTTAAGGTAGGCGATAGGTCTTCCTCAAAGTTTTCCCTTGGAAAGGTGTCCTCAGATTTGGAAGACGCGTAGCCGAGGCCCGCATACATGTGGCCATATGAGATTATTGGCGCAGTGGGACTGGGTGAGCATATATATTAGACCTTCCTCCAAAGTTGTCAGAGGTTCATAATGTGTTTCATGTATCCATGCTCACATCTCCGCATCCCTCCCATGTACTCGTAGAGATCGCCCAAGAGAAACTAAAGGATAATTTGACCTATAAGGAGCAAACAATGCATAGTAGATCGCAGAGAGTTAGTATTTCCATGGTCACATTCCGTTAGTCAAAGTTTTACGTAAATCATGATTAAAGAGTTACATGGGAGTCGAGGTTCAGACATGCAACACATCCTCAATGCTTTCGTGATTAAGGTATTCTTTATATTAGTTTTGTCTATTTCGAGGACGAAATGTTCTTAAGGAGGGAGGATTTGTAACACCCCGTCCCGGCAGGTGTGTACTGTATGTGTAACCGTATGTGCATTCAAGGGCTTCTTAATTATTTTAGTGCCATAATAGAATTTGAAAGTCGCTTTAAAAGAATTGTGGCACTTTTGCAATTAAGGAGTTTTGGGTGGAATTCCAATTATGGAATTTTATGAAAATTTAAAATGATAATAATAATAATAAATTAATAAAATGGTTCGTGGAAGCCTAGATCTTGATGACGAAACGGATCAGGCCAAGTAAGTTCGCTCACAATTCAGCAACTGCGAAAGTTTCAAGTAAATTCGAGACAAATGTAATATTTTACACTTTGTGCGACGCTTGTAGTGGAATCAAAACTGATTTAGAAAAAAATCTCAAAAATGAAAAAGATTAAAGAATATTCAATTAGGATAAATAAAATTTTTCGGGACAAAAATGGACCTGAATGAGGTAATAGAAATTATTTATCTAAATAATAATAATAATAATTAAAGAAAATAATAATTAGATTAAAAACGAAAATCAAAAAGGGATAAAATTAAAAATCAAATCATAGGGAATTGAACGCTTGGAGAGAGAGCGCCCGCTGAGAGGCGATTTTTCTTTTTATTTTTCTCTTTGCTTTTCTCGTATTTACTGGAATCTGATCGTAGACACTGTTTATGTAAGGCAACAGAGCACGCGAAGAGAGCTACGATAGGTACCAATATCTAGCCTTTGTCAAACTCTTAAAAGGTAGAAAATTTATCTATTTCTGTGTTATTTCAAGCCTAAAGGTTATGTAATGGCTTGAAATTTTCTCTGTAGGCCGTGAGCGTCAGAACTTTAGTCCCAAAATTTTTAAACTGAGTTTAGGAATTTTTAGGAATTTTTGGGAGTGTGTTCGAACAATCAAGGCTGAATTTTGGGACTGTTTATGGACAGTTTTGATTGAAATTTCAGATTTTAGCTCCACAAGTCTGATGTAATTTTCAGAATGTTTCGTATTTTTGCATTTCTACTGAAAAGTCCTCGAAGTCAAAAGTTGACTAAATGGTATAGTTTTTATGAGGCATTTAATGTGTAGGGACATTTTAATAATTTCACATCATATTATCGATGTCCATCGAATGGGACTAGCACGTAAAGTTTTGTTATAATCGGTTCGCTCGATATAGTCATTTTGAAAGCCCCGCATGTTTTAGCGGTTAAAACGTTAACCGAGGGCATTTTCTGTAATTTGTATGGATCAGGTAGGCGAGCTTGAGCATCCGAGACGAGAATCTATAGAGGCTCGACAAGATTTGAAAGAAATTAGTCGAGAAAAAGGTGAGTACTCAAAATCATTTTCTAAAACGAAACGCGAATTACAGCCAGAAAGCCGCTTCAAAACATGTGATTTATAAAGATTTTTTACCTCTCAATTCACCCAAATGCAAAAGTTCGATTCAAGATTTAAGAAACGCTGGCCCCGGTTTAGCAAAAACCCCTAGATGGCAAGGCACCGCTTCCTCGGGATGATTGATCGTGTACTGGCAAGGTTATGGGATATTATGACTAACTCATATTGCCCGGCTCAAGAATGGGTTAGATCTAGTATATTTATATAAGAGTCAGCCTTCGCACATTCGAGGTATATAGTTAGCGCTACTGACTTAGTATTGATAGCGATGAGGTGTTGGTTCCGAAGTTCCATCACCGAGCATTTGGTTCCGAGGTTCTATTATGCTATATAGATCCCGCCGTGTTCACCTAGGGACTATCTTAGCTCTGCAGTGTTCGAGAAACCACTACCGATGCCAGTTCCGTGTTCCAAGGCATCACTTCTAGGGTATTTCAAAAATGGGGCCACGTTGGTCGGGTACTTGATCCAAAGATACCACTTTTCAGATATTAACCACCACCGAAACAGCTTTTCGCCAGCTAGTAAATAGTTTTCGATCACTAACAAAGAGTAAATAGTTTTTTAACAAGCACAGTTATAAATGGCTGTAACGCTTTTAAACTAAGTTTCATAGCAAAACTCGCCATAAAAACGCTTTTACAACCATTTATGTACGATTTTCATATTGGGAGGGTACCAACAAACAGACACTGAAGATTTAGAACTTATAAGACTCACTCCAGCCCGTTGCTCACATAGCTGCTTTTAAAATAATTTTTCGTGTGTGTGTTGAAGCCGAAAGACCTTTCCGGATCCTCAATCTCGACTGTGTTGTGATTATATATAAGATAAGGTGTAAATTAAAACCAGTAAAACTTAAAAGGTGACATTTGTATATGTAACATCTTTGCAAAATATGCATGCATGGTTTCAGAAAACAAGTCATGATAAACTTATATTCGACGATTCTTATCTTATATTTTCATGAGGACCCGCAGGTCCTTTATTGCTATAGTCGACATTTGGAAAACATTGGGAGTGTATTGTTTTATATAGTGATTTTGTATTTTGGGTTTAACCACCAGTCAAGTATGTCGATTAAGCAATCCAAAGGTGTGATTTTGATAGAAAAAGTGAAAATTTTATAACCCACGCTTTCCAAATACGCTTCAGCAGCTTTAATTCGCTTAGCTTCATGAGTAACTTGTCGGGCCGAGCGAGCTTGACTGGAGGTTACCGTGGAGTTGCTGCATTTCCTGTCACTAGGAAGGGGTCATTAATACACCTTTAATATCTACACTTATTATATATATATATAAATATATATATTTGCTGAGACGAACCTAGGCCCAACCGTATTGAATCACATAAATGGGATTTGGCTTTACTCTGCTTACATTCGACCAAGCTTTTCAAAACAAAAAATCAATTAGCAGAAGCCCATACTTAAAAATATTTCCTGTCACTAGGAAGGGGGTCTGTCACTTTCTATAAGAATGATGTAGCCAAACAACAAGGGGCTTTTTCATTGATGTCAAATATGAAAGGAGAATAAGGATAAATCAATATAAGAGAAGCCAACTTAACTAATATAATTCTTAGCTAAGAATTTGCAATAAGCTATCTTGGAGTCCTACACTAGAACTCTACAAGATCCCACACCACATAACCAGGATATTATATATAATATAAATATTAAAGCATGTCTACAAAGAAAGAACAAAATTTTGAATTTGCTTTTCCAATATTAATTTTCTTGCCTTTAAATCCTTACCCATGTCTTATGGCTAAAACCCCTTTCCTCCTAATAAGATACTCAACCCTTTTACTCCTCTCACATCACAATCAAAGGCAAACCTCCATGCCATGAATCAAAACAATAGTCTAACCCTTGTGACCCTTTCCCCTATTGATTTGGGCAAGAGGAAGCCCTATGCCATCTCAACCCTCACCAATAATAACTTAATCAAGAAACCTAAAATAGTTACCCAGATTAATAACCATAAAGTGAAATCTTCCACTAAAAAACCAAACAAGCTCGACTCTTTGTTTAGCCTGTGTACTAAATTCGAATGTATAAGAACTAGAAAAACATTAACAAAGAGGAAAAGAGATAAGAAGGATAAGAAACCAACAGAAACACATTCAATTAAACAACGTATCACAAATAAAAGCCCCCTTACATAAAGAAACATGAGGATGAATAAATTTAAACTGTTCAGGAAGGAGAAATGCAGAAACCATTGAGATATGAAATGATTAGGCAACAAAGCTAGTGCAAGGTCATCACCGTTGTTGGACAAGATCGAGAACGAGAAGTCTATTGAAAATGATGTCGCTTCGAGAAGCCCTTGTTATAGCCTAGAAGGCCAAACCTTGAGGTCGATAGAGGCATGTGGATGACCGATGAACCACATTTGCATCGCAATATTACTAAAGGAGATGATTTCGCACTGAAGCAAGCTAGAACCCTTGGAATGAAAAAAAAAAAAAAAAGCAGAGATGGGTTTCATAGAGAGGGCGAGGGTTAAGAAAGTAAGGGTTGGATAGTAACTAGAAATGAAAATGTGGGCTTGATGGAAACCGATTATGTTCGATTTGGGTTTCTAGGTTTTTTGATGCAAGATTTTGAAGTTGATAGAGACATCACAATGTGGATGTGGCTTGGCTTATTTCAAGTGTTGCACAGCTTATTGGAACTCGATATATAAAATTAATTTTTAAGGAAGGTTATCAAGATAAATATTTTTAAAATATGGTTTGTCATACTAGTCTCTGAGCGTGCCTATGTAACACAAGAAAACGCTTGCTGATCGCTAAAGAATGTAACGCCTACCACATAATACAGTTATAGTACCAAGGCTCGAACTCGAAATCATTGGTTAAGTTTAGAGAAATCTCAATCATCTCAGTTACATGTTCTGTTGTTTAAAAAAAAATGTTAAAGTCTTTTAATATGTTAAGAGAGGGTTTTTTAAAAAAGAGGGTTTTTTTTAAGAAAAAGGATAAATTTTAGAAAGGATAAATACTGTGCATTCTTTAATTAAGAGAGAAAAAAATAAATTAATTCTTTTAGTTTTATATTAGACTATGTCTTAAGTAAGACTGTAGTCTTTTATATTATAAGATAATAGAAGACTACGGCTTCATTAAAAACGTAGTCTTTTTATATTATCAGATAATATAAGACTACGACTTAATTAACAACGTAGTCTTTTTATATTATAAGATAATATAAGACTACGGCTTAATTAACAACGTAGTCTTTTTATATAATAAGATCATATAAGACTACGCTTATTTAAAATATAGTCTTTTTTAAATTAAAAGATAATATAAGACAACGTTTTAAAATTATAGATGTAGTCGCACTTATGAAAATTGCAAAACGTAGGCTCCAAAAATATTAGACTACATTTATTACTAAAAACGTAGTTTTTTTCCCAAAACCAACCGTAGCCTATTTAACTTTTTGTAGTAGTGAAAGGATACTATGATGACGTCAAGATTGTTTATTGTTATAGGCAGAGAGTATATATATATATATATATATATATATATATATATATATATATATATATATATATTGTCACTGTATTAGTATGTAGTTATAATGTGTTGCATCTTTTAGTGCTATAAAACCAGGGGCGAGCCTAATACCTATATAAGGCTTACGAAGGCAAATGCACCCCCAAAAATTGGGAAATTTTTTTTTATAAATGGATTTGAACCTTGACCTTTAATTTGAGAGATAAAATACTTAACCATCACACTATTATGCACCCCTAGCTATATTTTCTAGGTCCGTCATTGTATACAACTTTCATAGTTAAAACAATAAATTACTTGTACAAAGGTAATATTTCATAAGATTAATTTAACAAGTGCATCATAATTTTACTAGTTTATTATATGAGTTATTCTAATGAAACCAACTACAATTATAAGTTAACAGGAGGGATATTATCTTTACATAAATGCTGAAAAAACAAAATATCAAATTATAATTTTGATGGATCAAACTTACTCTTGCATTAAAATGTAAAATTAGGGTTTCAATTGTAAGAATGTTTTCAATTATTCTTAGTTGACTGATAATATTAGATTTAATATTATAAATCACTCAATTTATTGGTTTAAGGTGGCACCGCTGATGGAAAGCTGTAAAGGATTTAAAATTTGAATTCTTAAATTAATCCATTTAATAAGGGTCCTTCTCCCCATTCATAAAGTCTCTTCGAAAATTTCAATCATCACGAATCGAAAGTTCGAAAGAAAAAGAAGGGTAAAGGGATAGAAATAGATAATATTTTTCTTGAAGACTCGTTGTCATTATGGATCCAGGTTAGTTACAATAAATTCTTATTTTTTGCATAAATGTGAATATCATAAATGTGAATATCATGAAATCTTAAGATCCTGTAATGTTCTGGGTTATGTTAATCTGTTACACAAACCTAGAAATCTTTAAAAAATAAGTTTACATTTGGTATCAAAGCATAGGTTTAGGGATTCATGATTTTCCTAAGTTTAATAGATAATGCTTTATAGGGCTTATTTGTTTTTTCAAAATATTATTTTTTATGATTTGGGGACATTATTGTTCCTTAAAACATTTCCTTTCCCTTTGTTTAAATTTCTTGAATTTATTGAAATTCAAATTATAGTGTTTTATGGAGATTATCTTTTTTTTTTTTGTTGAAATTCAAATTATAGTGTTTTATGAAGATTATCTTTAAAAAAAAAAAATTTAACAAAAAGGGGATTTGAACCCATGACCAATGGTATCTCTCCTTGATTATAAGGGTTTTTTTTTTAAACCATCAGGCTACAATACATGTTGTATCATTTTATGCAATATTTATGTATATAACCTTTTATGTGAAACATTTGAAGGAAAATTTTCTTTAATACATAGTAAATAAATAAATTGAAAATTTGTATCCGTGTCAAGAAGGTCACCAAAGTGCAATATACCCATATGTTATAATTTTCAATGAATGCTTTATATTTATTTATTTATGATGTTATTATTAAGAAATGACAATTGTTCTCATAATGGATGCTATAACGATGTGATATTTAATAATTTTATGTAATGATCAGGATTCATTGTTAATAGCTTAAGGATCACCCAAAGGTTGGATTGCTTTGTTTCTAATAACTTATGAACATGAATGTTGGTAATATGAATGCAATAGTAGTTATGTTGTGTTTATATATCCAAAGATAGTGATACATCTTAACTACTGTATTTATCTACTAAATTAAGATAAATTTCTAGCATCATTATGTTGTATGTAGTATATCGATGGATCGCTCTGTGAACATCAATATATGATTATTATATATACGATATGTTTTCTTACTATTAAGCATGTTAATATCAAGATCCAAACATTAATGTTATGATATTTCTTGCAAAGAATAAATGCCCGTGGCACTCAAGATTTCTTATCCGTTCAGCTTAATGGTCTTAATTTTTCCGAACGGGAGTGAACAACCATTTACCTTGTGGTAATGGATCTAGATTTTGGCACTGAGCCGAAAAGCCATGATATTACCGTTTTGAGCACTAACAAGAAAAGAATCATTATAAACCTCGAAAGGTCAAACACATTAAGCTTGATGTACATGCGAATATGCATAGCAAAACAACATTAAGACAGTTTCTCCCAAAAACCCGATAATGCTAAAGAAATGTTAAAGCCAAGCAAAGGCCCCAACACGACAAGTCTCTTGTTGATCGATAATGAGACTTTAACCACCTTGAAATTTGATGGTTCTCGTGACTATGCATGAACATGTAATTGAGATGACTAATTTGTCGCTAGCGCTTAAGTCATTAGAATGAGGTGATGAAAGTTTCGTACAATTCATTGTTCCTACTAAGTGAGTATGGTCCTCCTAATGAACTATATCAACAAGGACAAGTGGAATGTGCATGAACCGTATAGTATGCTAGTTCGTAGAAGAGACCAGACTTAAACCAAGGAATTCACTCTATTAATTATAACCAAATCGTGGAGCCGAAAGAAAAGGAAACATGCAAATAAAGGAAAAGGGCTACCAGTTCGAAGAGCCCGCTTAAGATTCATAAGAAGGCCTAAAGTTGACAGATGCTACTTTTTGTAAGAAGATCGGGCATATCCAAAGGATTGTCCTGCACGTAGCGCTTTGTTCGAAAGAAAGGTAAACATAATGCTTATGTATGTTTCAATCATATTTGGTCGGTCTTTAATAACACTTTGGTGGCTTGATTCTTCGATGTACAACCTGTGTTTCTAATATAATGCAGGATTCTCTAATCCAAACCACAAGACTAAATGAGAAATTTGTCCTATCAAGAACCGAATGAAAGCTCCAAAGGAAGTCATTGACTTAAATTGGCCTTATTCTGATGCTGGATTATTCGACTATTGGAGAATCTTTTATGTACCTAGTATATTCAGAAATTTAGTTTCACTCTTCCAAACTTGATAAAGCTGGATATGTATTTAAATTTCAGAGGGTTGTTTCAGCCATAAAAACACATGTATGATTGGGCGTGTGGTACATTATGATGGATTATATAAAGTAACTCACACCATATGTCAAATTTTATGACCCTCAAGATCATAATGTTGGTACTAAACGTGGTTTAGCTAATGAACGCCTACTTCTACTTGTGGTATAAACGATTGGGGACATATTTCCAAAGAATCCACATGGAAAGATTAGTA
Source organism: Tetrastigma voinierianum (assembly GCA_016808115.1). Taxonomy (NCBI): domain Eukaryota; kingdom Viridiplantae; phylum Streptophyta; class Magnoliopsida; order Vitales; family Vitaceae; genus Tetrastigma; species Tetrastigma voinierianum. The sequence goes on from JAEQBH010006787.1 coordinate 54,548, forward strand.
AAGAATGAAATCCTTCCAAACTTAGATTTTACTTATCTAAGTATATGTGTGGATTGTATTAAAGTTAAACAAACAAAACACACAAAGAAAGGAGCCATAAGAAGCACACAGCTTCTTGAAATAATACACACCGATATATGTGGACCTTTTGACGTCAATTCTTTTAATAAAGAAAAAATATTTTGGTAACTTACGATGATTTTACCATATGGTTATGTCTATTTGCTACATGAAAAAAATTCAGGATGTAAATGCCTTGTGAAATTTTCATTAATGAAGCGTTGGAAAGGCAATTGATAAAAAAATGTGAAAATTGTAAGATCCGACAGAGGTGGTGAATATTATGGAAGTTATGATGGAAAAGGACAACACTCGGTCCATTTTGCTAGATTTCTAGAAAGCTGTGGTATATGTGCACACACATGCTGTGCACACCACAACAAAATGGTGTATCGAAGTAATAGGAACCTTGTTAGATATGTTAGAGTATGGTAAGTAATGCATCTACCTATTTCACAGACTTATGCTCAAAGATCGCCATATTTGCAAAATAGGGTTCCTAGTAAGGCGCTCAAAAACACCTTTGAACTATGGACAAGATGAAACCTAACTTAAGGCACCTACATGTTCGGGGGAAGTTGCCCAAGATAAATTAGATATTATAACTACACGAAAAGAAACTGATGCAAGAACAATCGCGGTTATTTACTGGTTGTCATCCGTAAAGTCAAAGGGTTTAGATTTATTGCCCTAACCATATTACAAGATTGGTAGAATATGGGAATGCTAGGTTCATTGAGAACGATGAAGTAAGTGGGAGAGAAACACCTAAAAGTGGATATTAAAGAATGAGGTACATATCTTTAACTTGTATCCCTAATCGTTATTCTTTTTCCTCCAATTGTTCCTCAAGTTATTGAACTGATTATCAACCCTAGTGAACAATATGAAGGACAAATTAATGATCCCATTACTCAGTAATGAAATCGCATTAATGAACTCCGGGTAGATGAATCAAGCAAACCAATAGCATTATGAGATCTCAAAGAGAAAAGAGACCATTTTATTCTAATGATTGTGTGGTATACCCACTTAGTCAAAGATTGAGAAAATTGAAAATGACCCAATGACATTTTCACAAGCCATGAATGATGTTAATTCCGATAAACGGTTAGAGCTGCGAAAGATGAGTTAAAGTCTATGGTACATAATGAAGTTCGGATCTTGTTGAATTACCGAAGGTCATCGAGTTGGTTGCAATGGGCCTTAAGACCAAACGTGACTCTATGGTAATTTAGAACTACAAGGCCGTGATTAGTCGCCAAAGGCTTTACTCGTAAAGATGGCGTTAACTATATGAGACCTTTCACTGCCTCCTAAAAGATTCATTTAGAATTATCATGGCTTTAGTAGCTCATTACGATTTAGAGTTACATCAAATGGATGTGAAAACTGCCTTTTTAAATGGAAATCTAAATGAAGAAGTTTATATGGATCAACCAATGGGTTTTATAGAAAAAGGAAAGGAACATATGGTGTGTAAACTCAAAAGATCAATATATGGACTTAAACAAGCTTCCCGACAATGGTATCTTAAGTTCAATGATACTATTGTTTCTTTGGGTTTAAAGAAAACACCGTGATCGGCGATATATCTGAAAGTCAGTCGAGTAAGCTTATATTTGATTCTATATGTTGATGATATCTTACTAGCAACTAACGATTTTCAGCCCTTATATGAAATCTAAAAGGTTTCTTCTAATAACTTTGAAATGAAAGATATGGGTGAGGCAACGATGATTGGAATAGAGATCTGCACAGGATCACAAGGAATGTTAGGTTTGTCTCAAAAATCCTATATAAATAAAGTTTTAGAGAGATTCAGAATGCAGAATTGCTCTGCCTCTCCCGTTCCAATTCAGAAAGGAGACAAATTTAGTCTCATGCAATGTCCACAGAATGATTTGGAACGAAAACAAATGGAGGCAATTTCGTATGCATCTGTTGTTGGGAGTCTAATGTATGCTCAGATTTGTACAAGACCAGATATAAGCTTTGCAGTGGGAATGTTGGGAAGATACCAGAGTAATCCTGGGTTAGATCATTGAAAGTCGCAAAGAAGGTTCTAAGATATTTTGCAAGGAACAAAAGAATACATGCTTATCTCTATAGGAGAGATCCGATCATCTTGAAGTAATTGATATTCGCATTCTGGATTATGTCGGGTCGGTAGACACACCGAGTCCACTCATGGCTATCCTCAGATCTTTACCGGAGGGGCCATCTGGGAAGAGTGTAAAACAAATAAGGATTGGCACATCTACCATGGAAGCTGAATTTGTGGCTCGCTTTGAGGCCATGGTTCAAACTAAATGGCTGGGCGGAACTTTATTTCGTGGCTCAGATTGTTGACGCGATAGCCGCATCGCTGAAAATTCTTTGTGACAATTCCCAGCTAGCTCTCTTTAGTAAAATGATAAGTATTCCAAAGGTGCTTAAGCATATGGAATTGAAATACTTTGCTGTTAAAGAAGAGGTTCAGAAACAAAGAGTGTCAATAGAACATATCAACACCAATCTTATGATTGCTGATCCTTTGACAAAAGGGTTACCGCCCAAAACATTTACTGGTCACGTTGAAAGAATGGGCCTCATGTCTAATGATTTATGATCACTGATTCAAAGATTAATGGTATTGACACTCTGAGCTCAATAGCAACAAGTTTTGAATTTTTCCCGCTATACCTTATGTGATACATAATTTTGAGATGATTGCAAACAGACTTACTTTGAATGGAGATAATAACATCTGACTTCGAACATATCTCACTTATGAATAATGTTTGCGTAAAGAAGAGAATTAGTATAGTGGTGCATGGAAGGAACTATGTCGATAATGACGTACAACCGCCTATGACTCTTGTTAGTTCTTATTCCACTATGATTTTATGATGAAGCCACGAATGAATGAAAGTAATGCGCATTATCACATGAGTCAAGTGGGAGAATGTAAGAATGTTTTCAATTATTCTTAGTTGACTCGTGTGATAATATTAGATTTAATATTATAAATCACTCAATTTATTGGTTTAAGGTGGCACCGCTTGATGGAAGCGGTAAAGGATTTAAAATAGATAATATTTGCTTGGAAGACTCGTTGTCATTATGGATCCAGGTTAGTTACAATAAATTTATTTTTTACCATCATAAATGTGAATATCATGAAATCTTAAGATCCTGTAATGTTCTGGGTTCTGTTAATCTGTTACACAAACCTAGAAATCCTTAAAAAATAAGTTTACATCAATTAGTATCAAAGAAAAATTATATAGATTGTATTCATGAATTAGTTTACAAAAGAAAGTTCATAGGATTTGTTTTCTTAAATTCAAATAGATGAAATGGAAAGATCATCAATTTATATCAATCTTATAATGGATAATCACAAGACTGAAAATAATTTCTTATCTTAAGATACTGACAAAGTCGAACCATGACAAAATATATTCGATCAATTAAAATAATTACTTATTCCAGTTAGATTTTTCCATTAACGAGGAAATCATGGCTTTTTGCAATTGATATGAAGAAAAATATTTATTTTCAGAAGAATCTAATCAATGGTGATCTATTGTATGACTCTCAAGAATATCAATTTTTTTTTTTCATTTTTCATTTTTGTGAGTTAACAATTCAACAAGTTCATTCACCCTTATTAAAAAAAAAAAAAACCCATATCGACCTTTCCTGCTTTGCATCTTTCATTTACCATTTTATATACTTCTTTTTTATGCTGTAGCTTTCCATCTAGTAAAGTGACATTGTTTTTTTCATTAGTTATAATGTTGATAGTTTTTTTAGAAACACAAAGATATAAAATCGAAGTCCTAGATCATACTTCCCATCATATATAGCAACTAGATTGAATGAAAACTTTCAATAGAAAATAATCCACGAAGTGTAATCAGTATGATTTAAGACAAATTCACAAATCTATTCAAGATCTGATATTTATGTAGAGATGGATAAAATCACAAACTCTTTGACTAGAGATCTCATGCAGGCTTTGTATCATTTTCACTCTAATATCTTCTTTTCACCAAAGATGATGAAAGGAGTTGGATAAGCAGTTATCTCTTCTCCCATATGTCCACACAATATCAAGGAAAAATATATAATCCTTAATGAGAAATTTAAATTGAAATTCTTAGAAAATAAGCAAGATGAATATTAACATGTTTAACACGTAGCATATAATCATATCACAATGTCGTTTCATATCTTTAGATTACTCAATTTACATTAACATTTTTCAATTTGATACAACAAATATTTTTTGCTTTCAGCTAATTATATAATATGGCTTTCTTCTTCTTTCTTTGAAATTAGGTTGTTGAGTTTCATCATTTCTTCCTCCCTCCTCTATTTGTTAAAACATGTCTTCTTCTTCAATTTTTCTATCCCAATATCTTCTGCCCATCTTCAAAATTTATTACTTCTATAACAAAAAAATAATAATAATAATAAGTATAACATAAGCTAATAGATATGCAATTAATTTCTAAAGGCGTTAACAAGGTAATTAATATAAAAAAAAAATGATAACGAGAAGGACCACCCGAGCAGCCTTCAAACCAAATTATAAGTGAAGAAGGCAACTTCATCTCCCATTCATGCAAACCCCAAAGGGACCATATATTAAACTGTCCACCACAAAGGTATCCATGAACCAACATATGTAACACCTACTCTTCTGTGTTTGGAATGAAGGCAACTCGTTCCATCCCTCGCATGTGGAGCCATCAACTCATAGAGAGATCTTTTAAATTGCACCCTTGGTAATGTGTGAAGAAGACTAACTAAAATAGGGTTTATATAGAGAGGGTTGGAGAATGGTACTACTATAGGCCATTAATAATCTAATTGAAAAAATATGAGGGTTCGTGTATTAATAGTAAGCAACAATGAGAGGTTATCATCCCTTGTCTTTTTCTTGCAAGAACAATCCAAAGGAAAACCATGTGCCATTACAGTGGTTAAATATATACAAAATTGTGGTCATCTCATTGATTAAACAAAAATGAGAATGAGAAGGACCACTAGAGCTCCCTTCAAACCAAATTATAAGTGAAGAAGACAACCTCATCTCCTCATTCATGTAAACCCTTAAAGTGGACATTAGATATATGGAACTGTCCACTATAAAGGTAAGCATGAACGAGCAGATGAAACACCTTCTACCCTTTTGACTTCGGAATGAAGGGAGCTCGTTCAATCCCTCGCCAACCTCACAAACCATGGAGCCATCACCTCATTAAGAGATCTTGTTAATTCCACTCTTGGTAATTTTTGAAGAAGACTAGCTAAAATATCGTTTATATAGAGAGATGTGAGAGTGGTAATTACTATAAGCTATTAATATGTTGAAAATATTCTGATATTTTGAGAGAGAATTCAATGCGAATGCATGAATCTATAAAGGTTGGTGTATTAATAACAAAGCAATTAACAATGGGGGTTATCATCTCTTTTCTTTTCTTTTCTTTTCTTTTCTTTTCTTTTCTTTTTCTTGCAAGAACAATCAAAGGAAAATCATGGGTTATTACAATGGTTATTAAATATGTTGGCTTATTTGGGGCTAGCAATTTTGAAATTCATGGGGCTTGATTTTTAAATTTTGTAAACCAAAAACAATGGCAAATTTGTAATTAATATACATAAATAAGCACCAACATGACATTGCACTAAAGTTTTTGCATTAATTTGATAATGAATCTACCATTGTTATAACCGCAATTTAATTACCCTTAATTATACTTTTTTTATAAATACACAATTTTGCCCCCACTAGGACATGAACCTAGTCCCCTTTCTTCCCTATGCCAACGTCTTACCCTTAACCATTGAGTTAGGCCTTATTGACACCATTGATTGTAATTAAGAACAATAATTTCATAATACTAATTAAAACTTATAACATTCCCTAAAAGAAATATAATTAGTCGTTATTGTAAGATTTAATTAACTCAATTGATTTAACAATGAAACTAAAGTTTTTATGATAATTAAGTTAAAACAATTTGTTTGGTTGTAAACTGCCAATTATAAATTTTTCAAGAAAAATGGCAAATAATAATAATAATAATAATAATGTCATAATTGTTCGTAGAATCTTCAAAATTTTCTCTAGATCTCGTATTTATTAAACGGACTTCACCGTTAGATTCGTCTTGCAAAATCTAGTTACCCATAAAATTTTCATTGAATTCCGAGATAGTCGAATTTTTCAAGATTTTTGAAGTAACGGGCGTCTAGACTCCCAATGACAAGATTTTTATGAGAATATCGGGAGTTAGGAAATAAATCAAGTTAAGTTCATTTAAAATAAATTGAACTTGAACCGGAACCGAAAATAAATCATTTCAGGGTAAGAACGAATCCGAGCGAGGATCGCGTGACACGTGACGCTTTAAAAGCCACTCATCAACTTAAGTCAAGATAGACAAAAGGAGGGGAAAAGGGGGAAAAGCTCATTTTTTGGGCTTGTATCCGGCAGTGAGAGAGGAGAAAAGAGGGTATATCTAACTTCTCACGCATCTACGAAGATCAAGTGGTCGCCGACTGCCAAGGTTTAAAGTCGAGTGATCGGCAGGGCTACGCTGATACCGTAAACCCAACTCACCAAGTTTTGCATTGAAGATTCAAGAAGTCGAAAGCTTGTGTTCGTAGCGTTCGCGAACTTCCTCGCCGTCAAGCCGTCACTTTTTCTATGAAGTAGATATTCTTCCTTCTTGGTTCATTTTCCATTCTAAGGGCTGTTTGTCAGCTTTAACGCCCTAAGGGTTGTTTCTAATGCTTTTTCCTTAAGGGGCTGTTTGGAAAATTAATGGGTTATGGGAATAGTGCCCTATTTTGACCATATATGATGTCCAATTTTTGGGGCTGATTTTTAGTTAGAAAAAGGGAGAATTTGGACTAGCATGCTTCAAGGAAATTGTAGCTCTATCTGGGAACTTGATGTTAGGCTTTTGAATCACCCAAATTGAACCTCTATAACCCAAGATATGGTCCGTTTTTCGGGACTGCCATAGGCTGCCCTGTTTTAGCCGAACCTACTGTCCAGATTTTTGGGACTGATTTTCGGTTAGGAAAAAGTTAAAATTTGGACTAGTATCCTCCAAAGAAATTGTAGCTCTATCTGAGAACTTGATGTTAGGCTTTTGAATAACTCAAATCGAACCTCTATAATTCAAGTTATGGTCCATTTTCCATTACCGCTAAAGCTTAGGTCAGCACGATTTGTGTCCAAATTTTTCCACAATCGGGTATATGATCAGACATATCATCGCTTAAATCGAAAGTGATATCCCCTGCTGAAATTGCGGAAGTCAAATTGTGTGTTCTAATGGTTTGGCTTGTAAATGTGCTCTTTGTGTATGATTAAGGTCATTGCATGGCTTGTTGTAGGCTATTTATGGACATGTTGTCACAATTAAGCTTAGTATACGTAAGGCATTGCTCACTGGTGATGATCATGTCAATATATGTGTGTATAATATGTTGACATGTATTGTGTGGTTTATTTGGAAAATCTGGAATGTCAATTGATATGATTGTTCAAATGATGCATAGGTATTATGCATGATTTTAAATGTCCATATAGCACCTATCATATATATGGCATGGTATGTGCATGGAATGGCATAATCGCATTTCAGATACCCGGGACATCGTGACAATGGGGCGCGTACATAGTCATAATCATTCATCATAATTTGGTGAGTGGGTGGTGAGCTTCGGGTACTTTGACTACGCCCAACGGAGTCTCACGGGTGCATTTCATAGTTTTGAATAAAGAGGCTTATCAGAGACTATCCAATGCTTTGAATAAAGCATTTATCGGAGACTGTCCAATGCTTTTGATTAAAGTGGTTTATCGGAGACTGTCCAATGCTTTTGAATAAAGCTGTTTATCGGAGACTATCCAATGCTTTTGAATAAAGTTGTTTATTGAAGATTGTCCAATGGCTTTGAATAAAGTGGTTTATCGGAGGAGGTTTAATGAGTTTTAAAAGCAAAAAGCTTTTGTTTTAGTAAAGGGTCATTGAGTGAAACATCAATGACAAGTTTTTACACTTTGCATAAGCATGTGTGAGGGAGTCGGTGAGGACTCGTGTTAAAGGCATGGTGAGTGACACTTCATTCATAGCATGTAGGCATTCCAAAGTAGAAACTGCATTTTACTTGGAATGTTTGATTGTATGAACATGGCATTGCATGTGCAATCTCTAAAGCGAGAGAAAGTAGTCCCCAAGATTTTAATCACTGCATCGCTTCACCCTCGTCATGGGACCCCCTTCAGTAATACGGTGGAGTATGCAGTGTGGGACGCTCACCGAGGCCGCACTATGAAGAAAGCCAGGTTGTGGCTTGCAATTAATTTTGTAAAGAAGCTTGAAAACAAACTAGTTCCCACCTTGTATTTTGTGTAAAAAGAATTGTAAAAATTACTTTGGAACAACCTTGTTCTAATTCTGTAATATTTCAGAAGAGTGTTGTACTAAACTCTCGAGACTATGGTAATTAGTCTTGTATATTCGTGGTGTGATGAGTGACCCGATTAGCCACTTTCAATTACAATTGGAACCTAGTGAGGTCATTGTATTATATTGGGCCATACAAATTTTTTGTGCCAGTTGTATTCGCAGCTCCTCAGATGTAGCCGAGACTCGTCTAATTTTTGTTAAATCATGTCCCAAATGGGGAATACCTGCAGGTATCGGGACATCTCGACATCCACGAGTATTCCGCATGTTAACGGGTTATCAATGGACCCCCGGGTTTTGGAGCGTCGCAGCCAAGGAACAAAATATTCCGTAATTACTTGAGAGCATCAGACTGGATTTTACTGAAATATCTAAATATCAAATATCGGTATATTTTGACAAAAATATCGGTAATGCAAAAATTAACAAAAATACTTTGAAATTCATGGAAATACTTTGTTGAACTATAAAAAATGCATAAATAAGCAAATATACACTTGTTGAAGATGATATTCATTATAATTTATCGAGAAATTACATCACAATAGCCATTTAAAACTAAATGAAGACCGATGTGGATCCATTACATTATTTGATGAAGGGATCTCATCTTGATGAAGACAATATTCATACTAAGACATGGTGTTGCAGGTAATATTGATTGTAACTCGAACATGCCATGCATAAATATGTTGACTCCTACCCACAACCTCCTGCGGATAGGAAATTCGGTTCACCCACATACTGCTTGAAATCCTTCGCATTTGATATGGAATTTGGAATGGCATTGGTGGATCGCGAGGATAGTTAATCATCTCATATTCTTCACCAATACAACCTGGAAGGGGATGTGAAGAAGGCTGACCATAACTCATTGTATAAGGAGGAAATATGTTGCCCCATTCGATGAATCACCGAATCGAAATCTGGGTCACTCATGGACTCCAAACCCGGCCGAGAACGAATCCATCAGATGGTGTCATCCTTCGTTGTCTTCCTCTATGTGGCTTTCCGCTCCAATACCTGGCCCGGCTCTCCTAGACCCGTGGTCTCATCTTGTGTATAAGGAGTGAAATCATCTTCACCGTGAATGGCTCAATGGATATTGACTTTGTTTCGTGGATCCTGCACATCCCCACCATCATTTCTAGTATCACTACCATCATTGGTCCCCTCTCCTCGTGAGCCATCATAACCCTCAGAGAGAAGTACCACAGAAAACTTGGTCTACTACTACGTTTCTCACACTTGAATCAAATGAGAGTCGAAGTAACAAATGGTTGAAATGAGTCCCTCGTGTTCGACTAAAACTTTCACTATGAACTTCTTCAGATAAAACCCGCTCAACATTAACTCCTGCTTCTCGAACATGTGCAGCAATGTGTGGATCAGGATTTTCATCTTCATCATCTAAATGGAGGGGTCTAACCCATTGAAATAGTTGATTCTTCTTCTTCAATAACTCACCGAAATTTCTAGTAAATCGAGAAAATTATTTTCTGCAACTTTATTCGGCCTTCGCTCCATATCACGGATCTTTAGTTTCATGTTATAATAACAAAAACCAATTGTTGTGAGCTCAGATAAGCAAGCTCGATTTCTTTGTTTGGTATGAATTAGAGCAAATGTGCTCCAATTTCTTTCACAAGTTGAAGATGATGCGCTTGGGGGTTAACCTTAAGGCCAAACTCCCATCGTCGGAGCGTGATTTCCATACAAACCACCATTCACTGCAATAAAATGACTTATATTCAATATATAATAATAAAATAGTTAAAAAATTACTATAAGTTAGTAATGAGAATTGGCTAATACTCACTCAGAACTATTTTTTATCTTGACGCTATTGTCGCCTGACACCAAATCCTTTTTTTGCATCACTAATAGTATAAGTCGGAATTCAAAATGTCAAAAAATTCCAAAATAAAAATTAATCAAGAAATTGAATCAATTAATTAGAATTAGAAACTCATTAATTTACCTCGCTTCCAAAATTAGAAAGGCCTTCAGCATTAGGATTCACTTAGAAAAAACATCATGAATGTTTTTGAAGTAGCTCGTGGTTGGAACCAACTCCGTGTCCGTATTGAAAATTTGATTTAGATAGTATGTCGCAATAAGGTAGCACCGAGAATTAGTATGCGATAATAATATAAACATAAAATTATTAAAGGTGAATATTGGAGAAGAGGATATTAATTAGTTACCTGCTGCATGAAGAGGATGCTTAAGAGTTCTATCCCAACGACCATGATGATAAGTTTCACCCACTCTTTAGCTTTGAGTCGATCTAAATTTGCCTTCATCAACCGAATCAACTCGTAGACAAACCCGCACGTTGGCCGACGACTTCGAATCAACAATGTGAAGCACCTGTATAGTGCCTCATAGATGGACACTAGCCCACCTTCTCCCCAATATTGGTGATCAAACATGAGTCTTTCACCTCATGCCCAACCACAAATTCAACTAAGCTTCAGGAGATGACCATTCACATTAATAAAGACTTTCTTCAAATCCTCATTCCTCTTTTTAGAAGATCACAAGTGGCAATATAGTTCGTTGCAAATCTTGTTGCTCCGTGATCGACGATATCTCCACTCATATACTTGTCGATTTTTGCAAGCAACCAACCATGATTGCAATGAAGCTGCTATCTTTCGAATTCATCTCAATCAACCGAAAGCAACACTATCCCTTTTACCAATGTCTTCAAACATTAAATCAACGCAAAGGTGTCGCATACGAGTCCAATACAAATCAGATTTCTTCATCAACAACCTTCCCGCTTTCACAAAATGCCATCCATTAGTCTGTTAAGCAATTTGAAACCACATTTGCTTCTCCAACTTCTTTGATAACATCCTCAACAAACCATATGTATTTGTTGTCTTTAATCTTATCCGACGATCACGCATTTCCAGAAGATTGCAGGTTTTCAATATACTCATGAAATTAATTATGCTCATGAAGGTCTGGTCCATCCATCGTGACATAATTGTACATCCATATGTCTCCTATTTCTCCTTGCAAGTTGACATAAGCTTCCATGTCTTTATACTCCATTTCCAAGTACTTGCTTTGATTTACTACTGAGATGTCTGGCGCCCATCCTTACATATAATAATTCAAGGAAAACTGGTTATTAAAACATATTTCATATGGAGATCATAATGTAAAACATATTATATAATTATAAACTCGCTTTGTCAGGCACCAAAAATCATGTTCTAAAATGGTGTGAGTCCGCTGAGGTGAACACTTTCATATATGAAGAACTTGCTAATTAATTCCTGCCCATTGTTTCCTTGATCAACCATCTGAACATATTTTTTAGGCTTTTTTGTTTTGCAGCCGAAGACTTGTATAATGATGATGCAATTGGCGGTGATGGATCCGTATGTCGAACACTTTGTGATCTTTGTATACGTCTTGATGGATCACCTGGTTGTGAAGACTCGCCTATTGCACTACACGCAAAATAAAATCAACTTACATTATTTTATACATAATTATGTGAAACACCAGGTATAAAGATTTACCAATTTTTCTTTGCCTCTCATAAATCTCGCAACCCGATCTCCGCTCCATTCACTAGCTTTGATGCACGTATCGCTTCTCGATATTCATCTCGCCACCTGGTGCAAGGCCGCCGATACATATGCACATCCTCATCACCCTCCTCTTCCTCATCATCATCAATGACTGGGTGATGCTTTCCTCCCATCAGGCCTCAGATTCAGCTCGAATTTCTTCCATATCACCGCTTTCGCTTTTGCTTTACCTTTCTCTGCTCTAAAAGCGTTTCATTTCTTGTTTTACTTCCTGCAAGTACATTCGACACTTCTAGTATTTCTGAATCGGGATCTCAGATGTGACAGATGAAACTTTAAGCGAGTAATTCCACCACTTTTTATGCTTAAACCACACACAATTACAAATTATTCCATTTTTTATGTCCCTCCAAAGGTGCTAATACCTCCATGCAGATCTCGCCCCACTTCCACTAGCCATTCTCAGAACACATGTGATTTTATTTAAAATAAAATTCAAATCAGTGTGATCAGATGAAACTATAATAAAACTATAGTATACAAATCTAAATTATAGTTTATTAATATTTCAAATATTATATAACAAAAATAACTATTAAGTAAATGAATAATATAATTAATTAACTAAAAAAATTATATTATCAAATGAAACTATAATAAAACTATAGTATAAAAATATAAATTTATATATAAAAATGTTTCAAACATTATATAACAAAATAATTATTACAGCAATGAATAATATAATTAATTAACTAAAAATTATATTATCAAATAAAACTATAGTATAAAAATATAAATTATAGTATAAAAATGTTTCAAACATTATATAACTAGAATAACTATTAAGTAAATGAATAATATAATTAATTAACTAAAAATTATATTATCAAATGAAACTATAATAAAACTATAGTATAAAAATATAAATTATAGTATAAAATGTTTCAATATTATATAACTAGAATAATTATTAAGTAAATGAATAATATAATTAATTAACTAAAATTATATTATCAAATGGAAACTATAATAAAAACTATAGTATAAAAATATAAATTATAGTATAAAATGTTTCAAATATTATATAACTAGAATAATTCATATAAATGAATAATATAATTAATTAACTAAAAATTATATTATCAAATGAAATCATAATAAAACTATAGTATAAAAATATAAATTATAGTATAAAAATGTTTCAAACATTATATAACTAAAATAACTATTAAGTAAATGAATAATATAATTAATTAACTAAAAATTATATTATCAAATGAAACTATAATAAAACTATAGTATAAAAATATAAATTATAGTATAAAAATGTTTCAAATATTATATAACTAGAATAACTATTAAGTAAATGAATAATATAATTAATTAACTAAAAATTATATTATCAAATGAAACTATAATAAAACTATAGTATAAAAATATAAATTATAGTTTATTAATGTTTCAAATATTATATAACAAAAATAACTATTAAGTAAATGAATAATATAATTAATTAACTAAAAATTATATTATCAAATGAAACTATAATAAAACTATAGTATAAAAATATAAATTATAGTATAAAAATGTTTCAAATATTATATAACTGTGAATAATTATTAAGTAAATGAATAATATAATTAATTAACTAAAATTATATTATCAAATGAAACTATAATAAAACTATATAAAAATATAAATTATAGTATAAAAATGTTTCAAACATTATATAACTAAAACAAGATTATAGTAAATAACTAAGTTTGAAACATTATATAACTAAAATAACTATTAACTAAATGACTAATATAATTAATTAACTAAAATTATGCTATAGTATTATCAAATTATAAAAAATAAAATAAAACTATAGTATAAAATATATATTATAAATTACTTCAACACCAAAATAAAACTAAATAACATATGCATAAAAACAAAATTAATGAATAAAGAAAACATACCTTAATTCACAAAGATCTTCCAAAAAATTCGGGATAAAGAACAAAGAAAAATTATTTGAGAGTGAAATGAAGCTTAGATGTGATGGATGAGTTTGTGATGAAAGTGTATGATTTTAGGGGTATTTATAGAATTTTTGAGTCAAGATAATCCATTGATTGTCAAAAACCGCCAGATTTATTTCTAACCATTGATTTGATTTGGTTCAAATCGACCGCCGATCATCATATATCCGTTATAAATCATTTCTTGACCGTTAGATCGTCAGATGAAAAATCAACTCGTTGGATCAAAAATATAGCCGTTGGATTTTTTCAAAAGACCCGACAATCGACCGCCGATCGTGCCGTAAAAATCTAGTTTTAAAAATCTTGAGAAAAAGTCGGGGTGGCACTAAAAATCGCGATATTTGACTTTATCGCGATAAATCGACGCCATCGTACGCGCCTCGACGCGCTCCCTAAAGGCAAATTCAAGGCCAAAATCGCCAAAATCGCATCACCGAAAAATCGCCGATTTATCCCGATTTTTCCACGATTTTTTTGCAGACGATTTTTCCACCGGTACCTTTCCAACAGAGCCAAAATCGCCGGAAAATATATTTTTGGTTCTGGTCGCAGCTCTTTGGCATCGTGAGCAGGCATACGGTCACCTAGGTCATGGGCATGGGGCCCAAAGATACGCGTTACGATAGATTTAGGGATGTGAATGCTTCAGAGCTAGATGTCCGATATTAGCGCCATAGCTTAGTATCAGAAATAGGTATGTGATTACCTAGGAAAATGATGTGCATTAGGTTTAGACCATTGCATGTATTATACATTTTCGTCAGGTGCTACGTGATCATGGATTGCAGGATTGTGGTGTTACAAATTGCATGAATTATATACATGGTAGAATGTATATAGAAAAGATGTACACTGTGGTTAGAAAACATAAATCTTAAGAGTTCGAAAAATGGATGGAACGAATAAGTCTGTGTTGTTGATATTTATTGCTGGTTGGCATGTGTAATCGAAGTAATAAACAATGAGATAAATCTCGATACGGGCTTAAAGGCTGAACTTGGAAAGGTCAACGAATTCTTCCTGTAGAACAAGGGCGCAGGTCGACGATATGCCTGGATTGTGAGCTGAGACTGGCTTCTTCACTGTGGACCTAAGGATCATGGACATGTCGGAGTTTGAGGTCATCCTTGGGATGGACTGGTTGACGACACACCGAATCATCATTGACTATGATCGTAAAAGAGTTACCGCCTACACACAGGATGGTACTTGTTTTATATTTCAGGGGGATAAGCACGATGTGTTACCCCAGGCCGTGTATGACTCTAGATAGCATGGGTAGTTGATGGGTTGGCTAGCAAGCCTTACCTTGGAGGACAAGGTGAGACAGGGTTTGAGTCTACCTCGGGTAGTTTGAGAGTACAAGGGTGTTTTTCCGAATGAGCTACAGGGATTACCTCCGTAAAGGGATGTACACTTCATCATTGAGCTACACCCTGGTACATCCCCATTTCTATGACTCCGCATAGGATGGCACCGGTTGAGTTGCAAGAACTCAAGGTCCCAATACAGGAATTGTTGGACAAAGGTTTTATTCGACCGAGCACTTCACCTTGGGCGCTCCGGTTCTATTTGCAAAGAAAAATGACAAGACACTTCGACTATGCATAGACAATCGACAATTGAACAGGGTTACGATCAAGAATCGGTATCCTTTACCAATGATTAATGATTTGTTTGATCAACTGAGAGGGGCACGGCCTACTTCCAAGATAGATCTCCATACCGATTACAATCAGTTGAGAGTTAGGGAGGCGGATATCCCTAAGACAACGTTCAGGATGTGGTATGGGCATTTCGAGTTCACAGTGATGCCTTTCGAATTGACGAATATGCCAACGACATTCATGGATCTCATGCATAGGGTATTCCAACCCTATCTAGATTAGTTTGTTGTGGTTTCCGTTGACGACGTCTTTATCTACTCCAGGTCTAAGGAGGAGCATGAAGATCATTTGAGGATTGTTCTCCAGGCCTTGAGAGAACATCGGTTGTACACTAAGTTCAATAAGTGCGAAGCATGGGCGCATCGAGGTGAGATTCTGTGGCACTGGTGTCGCCTTCAAGTGTGCCGCTGACCAAGAAGCCGAGGCGCTTATGACTCCGAGAGACCGAAGTCATTGTTTGAGATCCGTAGTTTCTTGAGATTGGCAAGGTACTACATGAGATCCATTGAAGACTTCTCCCGGCTAGCCGCGCCTATGACTAGATTGACCCGGAAAGAGGTCAAGTAGGACTGGGATGACCAACGTGAGAGGGAATTTCAGGAATTAAAAAGGAGGCTTGCTTCAGCTCTTATTCTAATAGTCTCGAAAAGGGGGCAGAGGTACACGGTGTATTGTGATGCCTCCAAGGATGGACTAGGATGTGTTTTGATTCAGTCCAAGAGGGCGGTAGCTTATGGTTCTAGGGAGCTAAAGAATCACGAGCGAAATTACCCTACGCATGACAATGGAGTTCGCAACCATAGTCTGCCAAATATTTTACGCCTACCAATTGTATGGTGAACAATTTGAGGTATTCGTTGCACTACAAAGTCCAAGTATATCTCATACGGGACCCTCAACATGAGGCACCACAGGTAGATGGAGTATCTAGAGGATTATGACTTCACCCTGCATTACCATCTTGGTAAAGCAAATGTGGTGGCTAATTCACTCAATCGGAAGTCACGGGGAGTACTAGCTAGTGTAGCTTCCCGAGAATGGCAGATGCTAGAGGTTGTGGGACAATTTAGACTATAGCATGCTGACCAAAGCTCAGGTGCGGTGTTTTGGGAGTTTAAGGGCTACGCCATCCCCATCGAAACAAAGGTGGATTAAGTCCCAAGGGCAGGACGCAGAGATATAGTCCATCGCAGGACCAAGCATGGGCCAGTACGGTGACGAAGGCTAGCCATGACGCAAATGGTAGTCTTGGTATAGAAACCACAGAAGTTCCCGATTGACAAATCTAAGAGAGGAGATCCTTAAGGAGTTTCACTACTCTCGCTTTGCAGTGCATCCAGGTGGCACGAAGATGTACCGAGACCTTCGTCGTCAGTATTACTGGAGTGAGATGAAGAGACACGTTGTGTGACACCCCTTCTCCGATCCGACCCGATTGGCGAGTCCGAACTAGATCCGGGATGCTCACTAAATTGTGATGCCCCCAATTGGGGCTCTATTATTAGTTAACTATAACCACTAACTTGTGACTATGAAACTTGTTTTATCTTATGTCGCAAAGGATACAAAATACATATACAAGTTCCATATTTAATAGTGTTCAACATTTACATTGTTTTCAAAAAGAAACAAAAAGACATATACATTATACCAAAAGTCTTCCAATGGACCCCTATTGATGTGTTGACTCACCATCGATACGGGATCGACTCGTCCTCCTGGGCCTCTCTTCTCCTGTACCTACACGAATTGAACACCCGTGCTAAGCTTTACGCTTAGTGGGAACATAAGCATGGACAACCACCAATGGCAACTGTCACAAGCTTATACATATGCATTTCATATATCTATACATATTCATATAATTTAAATTACTTATCATCTCTACATTTCTATTTCATGTCAATCTTTTCTGTTACATATTCTATGTCTTTGGCCTATCTCCTATCTATACTTTTACTGTATTCCTATTTCTATACTTTGCATATTCCTATACTTGTCATGTGTTCATCTTTCACGCTTGTCATATGTCTTTTCAATGTTCCTATTCTTTTCAAAGCATATCATGTCTCTAGTCTATATCTTTTTCATCTTTCTGCTCTCTCGATTTATTGCATTCTTATGTGTACTATTACATATAAAGGCATTCTTATTTTTGTACTTATATCATGTCTCCACTCGTAGTGGCTACACGCCTAGTGCTAATTATTCATTTCTTACATATTGTTCTATCATATATTTTCTTATACGATCTTGTCTTGTCATATACTTTGCATATACATTTCCTTTGTGTATACTTTTCCTTTTCTTTTATATTCATGCCTGCAAATACCTTGTACGGATTCGAAATAACCGCGTACCCGAAGGTACTATCAATCGCACGAGACGCTGATCTCTCGCCTATCTCTGCACTGGTCGTACTATCACCAGACGAGATGCTGATCTCTATCTCGTTGTGGTGGACCCTTTCTCGGCCACCTGATCCAAACGGGATCTATGTCATCGACCCAAACTGGCCCTGACATCTCGTCTACGTATCCGCCGCAAAGAATCGTATCTTCCCATGTGCATGTCTATCTATCCTCTACCATGTTCTGCAGACAATCAACTTTATTACGTTGCATATTATCTCATAAGCATGAATAACTATTGTTATCATAATTGCTTATGCAATAATATATACTATCATTACTTTAACTGTGATTCGTCTCATATCCGGTAGCTTCATTTTATGGTTCTACTATTTCTCTATAATACATATATTCATATCTTTTTCTATCATTTAGTTTTGTCTTCGTATCATATATGTAATCCTATCATATATCATGAATGCATTTATGCACTCTTGTATTCATATATTCATATATATCATTATCTATTCATATCCCTTTATATCATTTATGCATCATATCCTTTATACGTTTCTATCATGATTTAGCTATTCTTATACTTTCTATATTTTATCATGTATGCTTGTACTTATTCATATATGTACTCATCATTCGTAAAATTTGTACCATTAATTGCTTGTCATCTTTTACTTCTCTCTATCGTTCTTAGCATTTACGCATTTCTATCATCTGTTCTTAGCATGTTCTATCTATTCATTTCAGTATGTCTATCATATATTCATATCATATAATCCTATATTCATATCATATTCATGTATTATTGTTCCTCTATGAATCTACTTTACTTAGAAATTGGAATCATTCCAATCGGATCATCCAAACTAAAGTTATGGCATTTTCATGCCAAACTAGTCAATTTACCGATATTACACTTGGGACAGTTTGTAATACTCATTTTCCAGTGTTTTGACTCCATATTTGACACTTTTTCTTTGTACTCCTTTAAAGCTAAGGTGCTAAGGATTCTTCTCCAACTGGAATCACCCAACCTGAGTAATCAAACTCGAGTTATGTTCTAAAACAACTCTACCATCATGATCTGAACCGATGCAAGAATTGAAGCCAGACATAAAATTTCACTTTGAGTGAATTTATGGGCTACTTAAAGTCAGAATTTGACGATGCCTATTTCTGGATGTTTGGTTCTACTTGAAGTCTAGTTTAATAAGCCACTTGAATCACTCAAATAGGATAAGAAATGAGCAAGTTATGGTTAAAATACAAAAACTTGTCAAACAGAAAGGTGGTGTACCGCACTGTTCGCACTTGCACCTGGCATGTTCGGTTCGAGGTCAGACCGGGCCGTGTCCGCGTGTAAATTTCCATAAAGTCACCGAAAAATAGCCCGTAATGTGTTTTTCTTTCCATTTCTCCATATGTTGATACCCAAATCAACCCAATACTCCATAAACACGTCAAGACCACTCCAAATTCATCTCAACTGACAATTAATCACTGCCAACATATTTTAGTTTATGGATCAACAACTATATGAATATAACTATACATTAATCAGATTTATAATATTACGGTGACACTTAATCATTGATTATTATTTTAACCATGAATCCAACCTCAAAGAGAGGATTTCATATGCTTCTTATACCTTTTAGGATTTTACCAACCTTACTTTTAAGAATTTTAGGGTTATGATGAAAACCTAACAAAACCCTAGGTTTGGAGACAACTAATAACCATACAATTGCATGGAAAACCATTCAAAGCTTTAAAAGCCCATGTAGCTCCATACCTGCTTGACTCCTCCTTCTTCCTCTTCTCTTCTCTTCTTCTTCTTCCTTCTCTTCTTCTTCTTCTCCCCTCTCTTCTCTTCTCTACGTGTTTGGTCTCCAAAATGAGAGACCACTAACCTTATCCCTCTTTAAGTTAAGACCATGTTTGTCTCTTTCGCATTTTTGAACACTTTCATTTTTGCATCTCTTATTCCCATTTCTCCTATTTACACCATAACTTATTCTTAAATTCTAGTTTGGCATTTATATTTTGGCTTTATTACCTTTGGGTCCTCAAGTGGTAAATTACCACTTTACCCTTGGCTCTTAATTAATTCTGTGTCTATCTTTTTTATTCTTCCTAAAATTCTATTTATCTTTAATATACCCTAAACAAGTTTGAAAACTGCTAGGGTATATTTCGGGGTGTTACAAGTTGGGGACTTCGTCTGACGATGCCTCACATGTCAATAGGTAAAGGCTAAGCACCGTGAGGTCGTGAAGGCTACTCCAATATCAGGCTGAGCGGGAAGTGAAACATATAACGATGGACTTGGTGACTCACTTGCCACGGACGTCGCGAAAGCATGACAAGCAGGTGATAGTGGACCGCTCACTAAGTCGACACATTTTCTAGGTAGACGCGGATGACTCATACCGAAGAATTCTTCCAAAGATGAAGGCTGTCATCTCGCAAGAAATATATATATATATATATATATATATATATATATATATATATATATATATATATATATGAGAGATTGTCCGGTTACATGGAGTGTTAGTCTCTATCGTATCGGACCAGGATCCCAAGTTTATGGCTTACTTTTGGAAGAGTTTCTAGAGAGCCATGAGAACACAGTTGATGATGAATACTACTTTTCATCCACAAATAGACGGTCAGTTGGAAAGAACTATACAGGTTTTGGAAGACATGCTACTAGCATACGTCCTGGATCTCAAGGGTAGCTGGGAAGAGCACTTGCTCTTGGTAGAGTTCGTGTATAACAAAGTTGTCAAGCGAGCATACAGACGGCACCCTACGAGGCTTTGTATGGGAGGCCATGTCAATCTTCAATTGGTTGGATGGAGGTGGGAGAGAGATCCAGCATTGGTTCAAATTTGGTTAGAGACACCTCGGAGAAGGTGGATTTGATACGAAAATGTCTTCTCATGGCTTAGAGCCGGCAGAAGAGTTACGCCGATAGACGACGACGACCTCTAGAGTTTAAGGTGGGTGATCACGTCTTCTTAAAAGTGATGCCTAAAAGAGGAGTAGTCAGGTTCGATAAGCGGGGGAAGCTAGCGCCGAGGTATATCGGGTCCTTTGAGATACTCGAGAGGGTGGGCATAGTTGCATATCGGTTTGCGCTACCATCGAGTTTATCAGGTGTCCATGAGGTGTTCTATGTCTCCACGCCTGTAAGTATACTCCTGTGATCCAAATTTCATGTAAGTGATTTAGAGGGATGGCTTGTTGATATGGATGGGACCTTCGAGGAGGGACCGGTGCGTAACATGGATAGCCGGAATCCGGTTTTGCAATGCAAGACCGTGAGGCTAGTGAAGGTATTGTGGCAACACCGAGGATTGGAGGAGGCAACATGGGAATGCAAGGACACGATGCACGCCACCTATCCTTTCTTGTTTAAGAATGAAGGTACGTAATTTAGTCGCTTGGGTGATTAACAATAATATATGCATGTGATTGTGTACGGTTGCATATGCATGGGATTGATTGTATGTGTGTGGGAATTTCGGGACGAAATTCTTTTAAGAGGGGAAGAATGTAAAACTCGAGAAAATTATAAATTTTCAAGAAAAATGGCAAAAGAATAAAAATAAATAATAATAATAATAATAATAAATTGCCATAATTGTTTAGGGAAGCTTGAAAATTTCTCTAGATCTCAGATGACGAAATGGACTTCACCGTTGGATTTGTCTCGAGAAATCTAATTACCCAGAAAATTTTCGTTGAATTCCGAGATAATCGGATTTTTCACGATTTTCGAGGTAACAAGCGTCTAGTGACTCCCAAGGACAAGATTCTTACGAGAATCTCGGAAGTTATGAAATAACTCAAATTAAGTTTATTTAAAATAAATTGAACTTGAACCGGAACAGAAAATAAATTGTTTCTTGGAGTAGGAATGGATTCGAGCGAGGATCGTGTTACACGTGGCGCTTTAAGAGTCACTCATCAACTTAAGTCAAGATAGACAAAAGGAGGAAAAAAAAGAAAAGCTCATTTTTTGGGCTTGTATCCGACAGTGAGAGAGGAGAGGAGAGGGTGTAGAAAGAGAAGCTACAACTTCTCTCTACGATCTATGAAGATCGGGTGGTCGTCTTTCGATGGGACAAGGTTTAAAGTCGGAGTACTCTGCGAGGGCTACGCGTGGATACTAGAAACTCCAACTTTCGCTGCTCGTATGGAAGGTTCGGAAGTCGAAAGTTACGGAAGGAAGTGTTCGTGATAACTTCCTCAAAGTCGTTGCTCACACTTCCAAGAAGTAGGATTCTTCCTACTTTGGTTCCTTTTCCATTCTAGGGGCTGTTTGGTTGACTTTTAATGCCCTAAGGGGCTGTTTTGGCTATTTTTGCCTTAAGGGGCTGTTTAGCAAATTGATGGGTTATGGGAATAGTGTCATGTTTTGACCCTATATGATATCCAGTTTTTAGGGATGATTTTCGGTTAGAAAAAGGGAGAATTTGGACTAGAATCCCTCAAGAAAATTGTAGCTCTATCTGAGAACTTGATGTTAGGCTTTTGAATCACCCAAATTGGACCTCTATAACCCAAGTTATGGTCCTGTTTTCTCGGATCGCCACAGTTACCCTGTTTGGTCGAACCTACTGCCTGCATTTTTGGGACTGATTTTCGGTTGGGAAAAAGTTAAAATTTGGACTAGTATCCTCCAAAGAAATTGTAGCTCTATCTGAGAACTTGATGTTACTTTTGAATAACTCAAATCGGAACTCTAAAATTCAAGTTATGGTCCATTTATTATCGCTACAAATTAGTCATGAACGATTACATTCGCATTTTTGCCACAATCGTATATGATCGCACATATCATTGCTTGAATTGAGTGATATGCTCGGTTGAAATTGTGTGGAAGTCAAATTGTGTGTTCTAATGGTTTGGCTTGTGATGTTTTTGTCATTGCATGGCTTGGTTGTAGGCTATTTATGGACGTGTTGTCACAATTAAACCTAGAGTATAATGTATTGTTTGATTTGTGATGACTTATAGATGTCAATATATGTGTGTATATTATGTTGACATGTATTGTGTGATTTATTTGGAAATTGTATGTCAATTGATATGATTGTCCAAATGATGCATGGGTATTATGCATGGTTTAAAATGTCCATATAGCACTCATCATATATATGGCATGGTATAGGCATGGAATGGCATAATTGCATTTCATACGACACGCGGACATCGTGATTAAATGGGTGCGTGTACATAGTCATAATCATTCATCGTACTTGGTGAGTGGGGGGTGAGGTCAGTACTTTGGACTACGTCCAACGGAGTCTCATGGGTGCATTTCATAGCTTTGAATAAAGTTGTTTATCGGAGACTGTCCAATGCTTTTGAATAAAGCGGTTTATCGAAGACTGTCCAATGCTTTTGATTAAAGCGATGTATCGGAGGCTGTCCAATGCTTTTGAATAAAACTGTTTATCAGAGACTGTCCAATGCTTTTGAATGAAGTTGTTTATCAAAGATTGTCCAATGGCTTTGAATAAAGTGGTTTATCAGAGGATGTCCAATGAGTTTTAAAAGCAAAAAGCTTTTGTTTTAGATAAAGGGTCATTGGGTGAAACACCAATGACAAGTTTTTACACTCTCTGCATAAGCATGCAGGGAGTCGATGAGGACTCGTGTTAAAGGCATGGTGAGTGACACTTCATTCATGGCATGTAGGCATTCCAAAGTAGAAACTGCATTTTACTTGGAATGTTTGATTGTATGAACATGGCATTGCATGTGCACTTAGGTGGAGAGTAGCCCCTGTAGGAATTTACCCTCACTGCATCGTCACCCCGTCGCGACTCCCTTTCGTGCAGAGAAAGATGGTGCACCACCACTATCAGCCATGAAAAGCCAACAGAATGAACATTTTGTGAATGTAACTAACTAGTTCTAGCTTGTATTTTGTGTAAAAAGAATTGTAAAAATACTTTGGAACAACCTTATTCTAATTTGTAATATTTGTAAGAGTGTTGTTGTAATTAAACTCTTGAGGATTATGGTAATTAGTCCCCAGATATCTCTCAGAGTGTGATGAGGCACGTTAGCCACTTTCACTCATAATTAGACCTAGTGAGGTCATTGTATTATATTGGGTCATATTGCCAAGTTTTTTGTACATGTTGTATTTTGGATAGAGATCCCCATACAAAGAAAACTCTGTTCAATTTTCGTTAAATCATTGATCCAGAAAAGGGGACACAGTGGTGTAGTGTCGGGTTACCTAACATCCACAAGTCTTCCGCGGATTTACAGGTTGTCAAGGGACCTCAAGCTAGACTGGCTACATTGGTTACATTAAATTATACACAAAGAATATAAGTCATTACCAAATAAACTAAATAATCGTTGACAATTTCCTTTATTTTATACTTTTCCCCGATATTTCTATGCGATTTTGTTTCAATATAAAAATAT
>JAEQBH010006788.1:0-135153 GCA_016808115.1 Tetrastigma voinierianum
CTATTTTTCTTACTCAAGAACATGTGTGATCCATAGAAACAGTTTGATGATAACTTGTCCTGTTTTAGAGATTTTTAATCATTTTCTGAGAAACCGTTTAAAGAACTTACTGCTAGCAGCATACTCAGCAGCTTCTTCAGTGCAGCAGTGTGGAAGCATAAAGTAGTAACACATCTACTGCTGCGATTCACCATGGACTTTTATGAATGTAGTGATTGAGACTTCCTTTTGATACTCCTTCCTTACCCTGTCTATAAATGCGAAGAAGTTTTCTGGAAAAATAAGGTTCTGCCAGCACTTAGGATTGAGTGTAGCTTCATACCAAGACTTGCATACAAAGGGAACATCCAATAACAGTTCCTCCATTCCCACTTTCTGAAACACTTTCACCAGACAGTCCATGTTTAAGTCCTCCCACTTCCTTCGACACCAAATCTGATCAGAAAATGAAAAGTTTCAATTCTTCATAGAACCGATAATTCATGGCATGATATAAGAACTGTAAAAGCAGCTAATGGCATAAATATATATACCAGTACTCTGATATGTTAGAATCATTTATCTACCTGATAAGTAAATCATTATCCGATCTAAGTATAACATTTCTTCAATATATTCACCGACACTCATTCTGATGCTTTAACATAAGTTCCGCCTAAATCACGTAAAACCCGGGAAAATTAATTTTCGAAAAAGGGAAGGTAAAATGGTAATTTTCGGTAAAAATCCGAAATTTTCTAGATCTCGGATGGCCGAAGCAGGGCTTGTAATTGGAATCGATGCCATGAGAAATCGGCTACTCGCGTCAGTGCTTGGCCGGTCGAATTTCACGTTTTTCAAGGCACTTGGTGCGGGGATGCAGTAAAAAGGCTCGTAGAAAGGCGTGTGATGTGAAAAAAAGTCAGCTCTTATGTGTACCCATGTGACAAATGTTGTATGATTAGTGAGAGGATGGATGAATGGCTAGAATTGTGCCAAGTGTCAAAAATCAAGACAAAAGGACATGGATAAATTGTGGAAATGTAAATGAGGAAAAGAACAAAAAAATGAATAGTTTTCTTCTTCAAATTGAAGAAGAAGAAAAGCGTGTAAGAAAGAAAAGCAAAAAGTGGCAGAAAGTTGGGTTTTGAAATTCTAGAGAGAAAGTGTGACTTCTCTTTAGATTTTCGGGCGTTGACATCGTTCGCAGACGAGAGTAAGTTGTTCTACGCTGACAAGATTGCAGTGGGCGTAGATTTTGTGGAGTTAAACAGCTCGAGAGGTAGGGATCTTTTCCTACTTGTATTATTCTTTGGCTGAGAGTCATGTAAATGATTGGGGATGTTCTGAGGCTTGAATTGCATTGTTTTAGTCTGAAGCTTTGAGCAAATTGGAGAAAATCCCTATTGTTGTGACGTGAACAATGCCAACTTGGGGTTTCCTTCATTCACGTGAATAGTCCGTGATTTTAGTGTGAATTTTATGATGTTGAGTGATTCAAGAATGAATTGCTTGTGCTTGTTAATTAGCCCATGTGAGCTGATTTTAGTGTTGTTGGTATGAATTTAATAACGTGATTTATGTGGATTAATTATGTCGGTATATATGTTTTATATATATTGCATGAGTTTGTTAGGATTGGCATAATGCATTCCATATGCCTTGGGGCACCTAGAATATTAGGAGTAGGTGCGTGACATGAAAACAAAAATGAAGCTAGTTTGTGAAAGGAATTTCGATGGAAGATTTTCCGAAGAATCGTTTTGGGAGATTGTCCAACAATTCATGTCGGAGGGGCCCATGAATTGTTTCTGAGGGTTATCCAACATATTCGCCTCGGAGGGTAGTCTAATATATTTATCGAATCTTGGTAGTAAGTTTTCGAGAACAAAAAGCTTTTGTTTTGAAAACTGGATATTTTACTCGCATTCGGCTTAGGCATATGTGAGGGAGTCGGTGAGGACTCAGGACATGGGATTGGGCATGTAGGCAGCTCAGTAAGGATTCAGGGTGAGTGCCCCGGATGTGATTGTTTGCCATGACATGTGTACTTAGGTGAGGTAACCCATAGGAAATTATCATTACCCAGGCTTTGCTCTTGTGGGGATCACTATTTGGGTTATCTGGGAGGGACGGGCTCACTACGGTCGTGTTTAGAAGAGAATCGGGTTACATGGCTTTGGGTATTTGTTTTTGTATAACATGTATTAAACCTCCCAAATTTTGATATATGTTTGGTAAAAGGAGTAATTTATTAACTCTTGAACTATTGTATATAGTTGATGTGTTTTGTGGGTATTAATGCGGGAGCTCAGTAGCCGTATTGTAAGGAGCCCAGAAATTTAAATTTGGAAAAGAGGGGCAAAATCGTAATTTCGGTTACGAAATTGTAATTTCGATTAAAAATCCATATTTATTCTCTGGATCTCGGATGAAAAAACGGATTTCACCTTTGGAATCGTCTCGCGAAATCTAGCTAGCATGTAAAGTTACCGTCGGATTAGAGACCTTCGGTCGAGATCGGCACGTTTTTCGAGGAGGGCATGTCGCGGTTCGGGTCTTCATCAAAACAATTTTGATTCGGCAGAAAGTCACATATAACCACGTACTCATGTGCGCAGGTGGTATGAGTAGAGAAAGCGATGAGAATGGGCGATCGAGATAATCTTAGAATGTAGGGAAAGAAGGACGTAAAAGTCTGTTTGAAATTTGATTAATGAACTAAATGACAAAAAAATTCGCAGTGCCTATCTCCTTCATTAAACCAAGACAAAAGCGTGAAAATCAAAAGAAAGGGATGCGTGGCACATTGCGAAACGAAAATGAATTGGTTTTAGAGAGAGTCTACGACTTCTCTGCAAGAAATACTACGCGATCAAATGTCGGCGGTCTTCGGGACAAGAAGAGAAGCTGCTGTGCGGAGAGGGCACAACGTGGGTACCGGATTTAGGGAGTTTTTCTCAAACTCGGAGGTAGAGTTCACCACTCTTGGGTTTTTATTAAGCTAACTTTAAGAACATTGTAAATGTTTGGTGAATGGTCGTGGTAGTCGTCAGCCCAAAACTGGGGCCAAATTGAAGATTTTTTAGAAAATTTTTACTATCGTGATCCGAGAAATTTAGTGGGCGCGTGGCGAAATTATGCATTAAAATGTATGCTTTTATATGAAAAGGTCGAGGAATGGCCGTGCGGGTTCACTAAGTGAGCGGAGTGAATTAATGATTTTGGGAATAATGCTTAGAGGTTTGGCTATTCCACAGAAAGCGATTCTCAAAATAATTTTTGTGAAAATATGTTTGGTCGAGTAATTCAATTAGAATTGCTCGTGTTTGATCATTAGCCCAAGTGAGCTAATTTTGATGTATGAATTGATTAATTACATGACATGATTGTGTGATTGGATATTATGTGGATATGTTCATGTTTACATATTTGCATGTGATTAAGTTGCATTGGAATTGGCATACATGCATTTCCATATGCAGTGGAACATCTTAGGACTATAGGGTGAGTGCGTAAAGGATGAGTCTGAAAATGGTTCGGTTGTCACAAATATTTAATTATCGGAGGGTAGTCAATTAAAAATCAATCGTCGGAGGCGGTGATTGATATTCATCGGAGGAGGGGTAGTCCATAAAACAAATAATATATCAATCGTCGGAGGCAGCGAATTGATATATATACATCGGAGGATTTGTCCACTAACAAAGCAATAGTTCTCATACGAGGCTTAGGCGAGTGTGAGAGAGTCGATGAGGACTCGAGATACGAGTTAGTCATGTAGACATTGAGTAGGATCAATCGTTTGCTTGAATGTATGTTTGACTTTGGAACATTGCCTTTGCACTTAGGTGGAGAGTAGCCGCAGGGGCGATTCCACTGCGACATTAGCTCACCTGTCGGGGGATATTATTTTACAGTGCAGGGGGCGTGCGGGGGACGGCTAAGTCTGAGGTTGAGGATTAAAGGGTTGTGGCTTTCGTTGATGATATATACATGTATTGAAATGTCTGATTTTAATATATGTATCGTATAAGAGTGAAAATATTGTAACTCTTGTAACTATTTGGTATATAGTTGGATTCATAGTTAGTATGTATTATGAGTATCGTTTGTGGGCCCAAGTGGCCGTATTACTCATGTGATTGGATATATTGGATATATTGCACTGTTTGGGACAGGTATATGCAGGTTTTGTATTTGGGTAAGGCTCACAAGTACAAGGAGACTACAGATTTTAGTGAGAAATGTCGAGGTCACGGAGCATTCCACGGGGGTGTTCGGCGGGTTGACGGGTGATCAACGGACTGGAGTTTGGGGTGTCACAATTATTTTACTCGCATGTGGACCTGTGTGGTCATTGGTGTTGGGACAAGTTTTTGTACCTTGGGTAAAGCTCAACACAATACAAAGGAGACTACTACACCCGATTACACAGCGAGTAGTGTCAGATTGCAGAGCATCCACAAATATTCGCGGGTTGACGGGTTGTCAACGAGACCTGTTTTGGGCGTCACAGTTTGGTATAAGAGCTAAGGTAAACGATTACCTTGGGAGCTCGGTGGGTGTAGAGCTAGGTATGAGATTACCTAGGCAGTCACGGGACGAGATTAGAACACTGCATGCATTGTGTTATGTGTGCTTGGATGTGTGAACATGAATTATTGTGTATGATTTGTGTGTGTTATGTTGTGTGATTGTGTGGCTGCTTGAGCTGAATGGCATAGGAAAAAAATGATGAGGAAGAGATTTTTTTTTTTCTAAGGTTTTATAGTGTATTAAAGCGGAAAAAAATAAAAATAAATAAATTTATTTGGTTCTACTGGAAAATGAAAAAAAAAAAAAAAAAAAAAAAAAAAAAATATATATATATATATATATATATATATATATATATTTATTTATTTATTATTTATTTATTATTTTATTTTTATACGGCAAGCGGAGAAGAATTTCTTGCCCATTTTGAGTCCGCGATCTGATGGTGTATCGTGACACAAAGCTGAGGAGGCTAGATTTGGGTGTGCAGCGAGGGGGCCCGCGATCACGGTGAGCATGCGCAGTGATCGACCGAGGATCGGCCTCACGACCACTTGGTAGCACGCCACGGGGCATCTTTGGCTGCCGGAGACGGCGCGGCGTGGGAGCCCGGCGGCGGCCCAGCGCGGGGAATCTTTGTCGAGCCTGCAGCGGGGCGTGCGGCGGTCACGCCTGCGGGCATGGCACACGGCCGGGGGTAAGAGTCCTTGATGCAATGGTTTGTATCGTGGCAGGGGCGCCTGTGCCGGTATGGGATCTGCGATGATGATGATCGGGCCAAAGTGGGATGACGTCAGACAATATGATACGCCGCGAGAGCGTGAGATGATGTGCGTGGCGTTTTCGTGACCAAAGGAGTTGCGACAAACGTTGTGCGCCTGGCGTTTCACGCCTAAGCCCGCGACCTGCTTGCACCGGTCACGCGCCCGCGACCGCGGCGGTGACAGTAAACGGCGTGGTGCTCTTGGTAGGCGAGTGCACTGGTGCACTTAGGCTGGTTACGACTCGGTGCACTATTCTAAATTATCAGCATTTGGGACACTTATTTGCATGAGCTCTGCTTGTTCACGAGGTTTTCAAAAAAATAAAAAATAAAAAAAATTAAATTAAATTTTAAAATGAAATAAAATAAAATAAATTCTTTTGTTGCATATGATTTAATATATGAAATAATTGTCTTGCATTACCTATGAATGCATGGACCTTGTATATGAAATGTTTTCTATATGTGAATATTGTCTCGAGTTTGTGTTTTACATATAGAATCTTGCATTAAATTTAACTTGTCATTTGACATGTGTAGATGGCTGTGAGTCGGGGTGAGGCGTGAGAGCGTCCACAAGGTGCTAGCTAAGCACACGGTGTTACGACGACGTAGCTTTTCTTCGGTATGAAATATTGTAGCTCTTTGCTTTCTTTGCCTGGGGGCTAGTGCATTGAGGTATGGGGAGGTCAAGTAACCTCCAGAGGTTTAGGGCACATAATCCTCCGACATTCACGGGGAGGAGATCCGATGGTGGCAGACCATTGGTTCATGCGGGTCGAAAGTGTTAGAGGCTATGGAGATTACCTCTGACACGACTAGAGGATGGAGCTAGGCTGGCAGTTCCGGCTAGAGGGTGAAACTTTAAGTATGTATTTAGGCGGGCAAGACCTCTAGAGATCTGAGGAGCAATGACATGGGCGAGTTCTAAGAGCTATTCATGGGTAAGTATTTTTAGAAGCTCTACGCACAAATCACGCGAAGGCTCGTGGATTTGACTATGAAGGCGTGATGGAGTATGTGGAGTACAGATTCACGAGTTGGCGGGTTTCATGGCGATGACTACGTGGCTTTGCATGTCTTGCTACGTGGCCTGAGACATGTAAGGTCGGGAGGTCGAGAATGGGCTAAAGTTGTCCATCCAGGGCAGGATTGTAGGACTTCGACACAAGGCCGTGGACTACATGGTTGGGAGATTTGCCACACGATCATGAGAGAGATTGAGGATGCTCGAAGAACTCGGGATGCGGGTGTTAGTAGCAAGAGGAAGGAGAGTCAATCTTCTTCTAGTTCGGGGAAGAAACAGAGGGCTTCGAGTTCACTTGGGTTCCAGGGTCGTGGCCATCCGGGCCAGGGGCAGATCAGAGTTGCTAGTCAGGCTGGGCAGATGGTGTGCTACCGTACCCGACAACCGAACATATCCCGGAGTTGCCCCGGAGACGGGGATCCCGGGGTTTCGGGGCGGCGCGATCCCGATCACCGGCGTAGTCCTGGTCGAGTGATATTAGAGACCGAGGAGAGGATACGGTATATTCCTCTACAGCCCGGTGGGCCGGAAGGGAGCGATTTCGAGTCTCGAGGGGAGCTGCGGGCACCTCCGTTACCTGAGCGGGCGAAAGAGGCCAAACTATGGGCCGAGCGGGGAGGGACGAGACCCACTTGTAAGGACATCAGGGGGTTCAGGGCGTGTCTACTCCATCACACCGGCGAGTCAATGGATCGACCATTTATATAGGGTATTTTGTTATCTCGCCTATGGGCAGGGTGTTTTGGACAGATTGCAGATAAAATGCATTCATTCATTCTTTGCATCGGTTGTGATAGAGGATTGGGCTTAAAGGTTGAGGCCTTGAAGGAGCCCTTGCAGCCATCATGGGTTCTCCCCTAGGGATTAGGGGGCGAGAGATAGGGATGATATGTATCGTGGTTGCGAGTTAGAGATCTCTATGGGGATTCTACTCGCGCGATGGACTTGAGGGTGAGATAACCGAGTTCGCCGCGTCGTCACACGGGAATGGATTGGTGGCGGCTTGCCAGAGTGATGGCCTTCGATTGTGAGCGTAGGAGGGTTACCGGCTACACGCAGGACGGTACTCGTGTGTATTTGGGGACGGCGCGGTATTTTTGCCCCCGAGACCGGTGTACGAGTCAGTGTCGAGGGCCGAGTTGGCGGAGTTGGCCTAGCGAGCCATACCACAGGGGCAGTGAGACGGGACTTGAATCTACCTCCTGTAGTCTAGTATGAGGATGTTTTACGAATGAGATCACCAGGGATTGCCTCCGCGAGAGGGTTATAGACCGGTATTAAGTTACACCACAGTACTTCGCCCATCTCTGTGACTGCGCATGGGATGGCACGATTCGAGTTGCGGGAACTCGGAGTTCGGTTGCAGGGAGTTCTTGGATAAAGAAGGGGGTTCATTAGGCGGCCTTCACCATGGGCGCTCCGGTTCTATTTATCAAAGAGAAGGACAAGACCAGCAGGTGTGCATTATTATAAGACGAGTTGAACAAGGTTACGATCAAGAATCGGTACCCATTGTCGAGGATTGATGACTTGTTTGACCAGTTGAGAGGAGCGCGAGTCTATTCCCAGCGAGAGATGAACCTTGCGCGGTTATCGGCCCGAGGGTTAGGGAACAAATATCCTAAGGCGGCCCGTTTAGGGCCCGCGTTATGGGCACTTTGAGTTTATAGTGATGCCCTTTGGATAGACGAATGTGCCAACAGCATTCATGGACCTCATGCATAGGGTATTCAACCCTATCTAGATCAGTTTGTCGTAGTCTTTGTGGATGACATTTTTGATGCGCTTGATCAAAGTGGGAGCATGAGTATCACTTGAGGATTGTTTTACAATTGTTGAGAGATCATCAGTTGTATGCCAAGTTCAATAAGTACGAGTTTTGGCTTACTGAGGTGAGATTTTTGGGACACATGGTGTCAACACTTGCTCCCGGGCATGTCAATGGACGAGAGGAAGGTGAGGGCCGTGATGAGTTGGGAGGAGCGGGAATCAATCTTGAGATGCGTAGTTTCTTGGGATTAGGTTGCGGGTACTGAGAGGAGACTCCATTGAGGATTTCTCCCGATTAAGCGTCACTGCTAATGAGATTGACTGGAGGTCAAGTTTGAGTGGGATGACCGATCACGAGGGGCATTCGGGGGGATTGAGAGAACACTCACGACTCCTATCTTGATAGTCGGACCAGGACGGGAGTGATTAATATTGTGATGACTCGGCGATTTGGGATGTGTTTTGATGCAGTTCGGGAGGGTAGTAGTTTATGGTTCCGTCGGTTCGAAAGTAAGCAGACGAATTACCCCACACATGATATGGAGTTGGCGGACGTACAGTCTTCTCATGAAGATTTGGCGCCACTGCTTATATGGAGAGAGTTAGGGTGTACTCGGACCATAAAGATACGGATTTATTTTCACGGCTGGGACCTCAATATGAAGCAACGTAGATGGATGGAGTTCCTAGAGGATTATGACTTCACTTTGCATTACCACCCCAGTAAGGCAAATGTGATGGCGTGGCATAATTCGGAAGTCACGAGGAGTATTGGCCCCAGTATAGCTTCCGGGGTGGCGGATGCTCGGGAGCGTAGGACGATTTGGAGTTCTGATACAATGAAGCGAGCTTAGGGAGTATGTTGGGGAGTTTAGTAGCTACACACGCATCTGCATTGAGTAGAGTGATCAAATCCGGGACGGGACGCGGAGATAGTGTGGCCCGGGGCCGGTGCAGTCGGGTGCATAGGTGACGAGCACGGGCCGGAATCCGCGCGAGATGGTAGTCTTCGGTATAGAGGACGGGTAGTGGTTCCCCAGTTGACCGATTTGAGGGAAGAGATTCTTAAGGAGTTTCACTGCTCTCGATTTGATGTGCATCCAGGTGGCACGAAGATGTACTAGGATCTTTGTTGCCAGTACTACTGGAGCGGGATGAAGAGACACGTAGGGGACTTTGTTCGAAACTGATGTCTCAGCGTGTCGACGGAGTTAAAGTGAGCACGAAACAAGCGGGGGCTACTTCATCCATTGGAGGTGGTTGAGTGCAAGTGGAGACACGTCTGATGGACTTTATGACCCACTTACCACGGACACCTCAAGGACATGATGCGGTATGGGTGATAATGGACCAGCTCACGAAGTCGACACATTTTCTAGCCGTGCCGATGACCTTCACATTAGAGAGATTCTACCAGTTGTACATTTGAGAGATAGTCTAGCTTCATGGAGTACCAGTATTCATAGTGTCGGATAGAAACCCGAGGTTTATGGCTCACTTTTGGAAGAGTTTCCAAAAGGCTATGAGCCTGGGTGACCATGAGGTACGACTTTCACTCCACGAGACCAGATGGTCGGTCGAGGAGAAAGGATTATACGGTGTTAGAGGACATCTTCCGCGAGCGCCGTCTGGATCATAAAGGGTAAATTTGGGAAGAGCATTTTCCCTTAGTGGAATTCTCTACAACAACGGTTAGCCGATGAAGTATACCGGATGGCACCATATGAGGCATTGTATGGGAGGCCATGCGGATCACCAATATGTTGGACGAGGTGGGAGAGAGGCTCCATCAGTCACGATCGATTAGAGACACCTGCGAGGAAGGTGAGCTTGATACGACGGCGTGGCTGTCACCGACCGGGCGGCGGAAGAGCTATCTTTGTGTACGGCGTCGACCCTTGGGGGTTCGAAGTTGGTGCGATCACGTCTTCTTAAAGGTGATGCCCTAAGAGATGAGTGGTCGGGTTAGGCAAGTGAGGAAGGCTGTCGGCCAGGGTTTGTGGGCCCTTAGGATACTCGAGAGGGGGTAGGCAATGGCGTCTTGGTTGACTTTTCTTTGCCCGTGTCGGGTGTGTCCACGGGTATTTCAGCTTCTCGTGCTCTTGAGGTGCAGCTCCGGATGCCCAGGCTCGTAGTGGATTGGGAGAGATTGAGGTTGACACAAATGGGACCTTCGGGGAGGGACCGGTGTGCGTGTGGATAGCCAGAGATCGGGTTTTGCAAGGCTTGTGAGGCTAGTGAGGATTGCTATGGCCGGCCCCGTGGAGTGGAAAAGAGTCAGCGTGGGAGCGCGGGGACCGCGTCGCGAGCCACCTATCCCCTCTTGTTTAGGGATGAAGGTACGTGGGTTAGTCGTTTAATACTTAAATGACTAGTTTGCATGCATGGTATAATGCACGTTGCATATGCATGTGAGTTGTTGTGATTGTCTAGAATTTCGGGACGAAATTCCTTTCAAGGAGGGGAGAATGTAAAACCCGGGAAAATTCTAATTTTCTAAAAAAGGGTAAAATGATAATTTCAGTAAAAATCCCAAATTTTTCTAGATCTCGGATGATCGTCTCACGAATCTAGCTCTGCGTGATCGGGTCAAGGAGCGGTCGAATTTCCGTTTTCGAGGCAGGGTGCAGGATGCGTAAACGGCTCATGAAGGGCGTGTGATGTGGCCAGTCGCTGCTACGTCTTGCCCATGTGACACATGTTGCATGATTAATTGAGAGGATGAGATAAATGAGGTCTAGATTGTGTCCAAGTGTCAAAAATCAAGACAAGGGACATAGATATGTGGAAATGTAAATGAGGAAAGACAAAAAAAAAAAATGAATAGTTTTTCTTCTTCGTGAAGAAGAAAAGAAAACGTGCAAGAAACAAGAGTAGCGAGAAAGTTGGGTTTTGAAATTCCCCAGAGAGAGAAAGTGTAGGCACCTGCAGATTCCTAGACTCAAACTATCGGTTAAGCAGACGAAGTAAAAAGTTGTTCTATCTGGGGAGTGCTACGCGTGGGCACCTATTTTGTGGAGTTCCGACAGCTACGAGGTAGAGATCTTTTACTACTTGTGTTATTATTTGGCTAAGGCGCATAAATGGTGGGGATGTTACGAAGGACTTGAATTAGCGTGTTTTTCGAATCTCAAAAGCTTTTTGAACCAAGAGTGGAAAATCGTTGTTGTGACGTGAGCCGGTGCCAACTGGGGGTTTCCTTTGTTCCGCGTGTGAATGTTCTACGTGATTTTGGTGTTAATTTTTATGATGTTGAGTGATTCAAAATGAATTGCTTGTGCTTATTAATTAGCCCATGGCGATTTTAGTGTTGATGATGTGAATTTAATAACATGATTTATGTGGATTAATTATGTTAGTATATACCATGTTTTTTATATATTAGCATGAGTTTGTTGGGATTGGCATAAGTAATTCCATATGCCTTTGAGGCACCTTTAGAATATTAAGTTAGTGCGTAACATGAAGAAAACAAGCAGCGTTTGTGAAAGGAATTTTGACGGAAGATTTTCAGAAGAATTGTATTGGGAGATTGTCAATGATTCAATCGAAAGGGCCATCGTTGTTTCGGAGGGATTATCCCAACATCTTAAACGCCTCCCGATGATCAACCTGTTATCGAATCTCGGTAGTAAGTTTTCGAGAACAAAAAGATTTTGTTTGAAAGCTGGATATTTACTCACGATCGGCAGGCATATGTGAAGGGTCGGTGAAGGACTCGGGGCGTAGGATTGGGCATGTAAACGTCGAGTAGGTTCATGTATTGCTTGGATGTGATTGTTTGCCATGACATGTGCACTTAGGTGAGGAGTAACCACGTAGCAAATTATCCTCTTGGGCTTTGCTTTCGCCCAATGTGAGAGATCCTTCTTCGGGTACATGGAGTGTATAGGAGGGCGACCCACTCACTTGGGTAAGGTGTTTAAGAAGAAAGAAATCGGCTTGTGGCTTTGGAGGTATTTAATTTGTATAACACGTATTAAAATTCTAAATTTTGATATATGTTTGGTAAATATTAATTTATTAACTCTTGAGCCCCATTGTATATAGTTGATGTATTTTGTGGGTATTAATGCGGGGGCCCAGTAGCCATTATTTTACTCGCATGTATGGGATTTTTGTGCGGAGTCATTGTAAATTGTTAGGACGGGTTTGTACCTTGGGTGGAAGCTCCACGTACAAAGGAGACTGGCCAGTTTTTCATGAGTGGTGTCGGGTTACCCGACATTCCGCGAGTATTGATTCGCGGGTTGGCGGGTTTGTCAAACGGAGCGGAGTTTTGGGGGCGTCACATCATCATTCTTTATAGGTATCAGTTTATACTCCTGTGAAGAAATAGGATATCTGCATATGATGTTGAACCGAGAAAGTCATCGTAATCGATGGCGGTGGCTGCATAGATTTTGTCCAACAATCCGACCATAAACCCAGTTCCGTGGTGCATGATAGGCAGAGACATTCATTTGGGCACCTTCGTAAGCAACATCATTATGTTCCTTTCACTATCCCATTCCGGTAGCAATTCAACTGCCTTTGCCATTGTGGAGATGGTGTATACCATCCACAACCCCAAATATTAAGAGGAAACAATTACCGTACATGTAGGATTTAGATAAGAAATAGCTGGAAAAAAGTCATCCAAATCTACTTTTGATTTTAATAAATTTCTGCTGATTTTCAACAGAATCTAAAAAGCAATTGCTCATGAACACAGTGACCAAACTTTTTATTATTTTCAGGAAGTATTCATAAATGAAGAGAAAGAAGAAATGTAAAACAAAGGACTTAGTACCTGAAGGGATGAGAAACAGAGGCAACAAAAGCAGTAGGGAGAACTCAGAGGAGAAGAGGGAGAGAGAGAGAGATTAAAGTTCATCAAAATCAGTGAGAATTTTCTTTTGCAATTAAAAGCACATGAAAAGTTTGAGTTCTCCGAATTTTTCTGCAACTTTTCATGATTTTTTTTTATATTTTATTCCAGCTTGTTATCTTTTCTGTAGCACATAACTTAGCATGTTCTCTTCGTGGTGCTGAAGCTTCCTTTTGGGATTGGATGAAGAAGAATAAAGTTTGAAAAGCAAAGTGAAAAAGAAAAAAGAAGGATTGAAAAAAAGGGAAAAGACCATAAGCAAATGATCAATAATCTACTATTTAAAGTTTGGATGCAACAGTTTAATCAGGTGGTTTTTGAATAAATTTTCATTAAAGGTTTTTTCTAATGAAAAATTAATTTTAAAATTTTGAGGAAGTAAAAAATTTTCATATTCACAAAATAATAATAATAATAATAATGGCAAAGCCTATGTTTAAACTATGTTTCAGCTAGTCAAGCATTGGTCAATTCGAACGAGTTGTGAGCTTAAAGATTTTTGCGACATCTCAAGAAAACTTAGTTAATCAAGCAATTTAATTGCTTATTTTGCCTTAGACTTGTAGTGTAATCCCACGAATGCTATAAAATGTTGCACCCACTTACATTATACCAATTAACTTCAAGTGAAATATTCAAAGTTGGATACAAGAATTGATATAAGAATTACAATAACAATAGTATCAAATTTCATGTACGTTTCAAATCTCTCCCTCTCTATATATATTGAGATTGTTAAATTATATTATAGAACATAATATATTCATATTTGTGGGTTCTTTTTCTATTTTGGTAGATTTCTTATTCTTAGCACTTGAGTTTGTTTCCTATTAGGATTTTTCTAATAAGTCTATATAAAGACCTTTATTATGTAATTTGATAAGGGTGTCATTCCTATAAAATTTCAGTTCTCTTAGTATTTTTATTTATAATTGGGTTTCCTAATTTTAACATTGTATCGAGTCATGCGTGAAGAAACCTTTATGTTTTTGACTAAGACTAAGACGACATGCTTTCTTATGTTGAGATGATGAAAGAACTACAGTGTCATAGGGTTTTTGAGATCGACTTTGGGATTGATGTGAAGACGAACCTAGATGAAGTTTATGTTGTCTATTTCTTTATGTTCTTGCAGTTTCATCACGATTTGGATGGGTTGTTGGAGTTGGAGAAGTTTAAGTCGGTGATGAAGAGAATAAGGCTGGCTGTGGCTGACGAGTTAGGGCTTTCTCATTTGTAGATGATTCTTGAAGATGAAATTTTTGAAGAAGGCATTTGAATCCTTCGCAGTGACCTAATCTAGTTTTAATTCTTGACTCCTTTGTTTCTCTCTTCAAACTTAGTACTTTTGAAATTGTTTATCTCTAACGTCTTCCGATTTTTTGCTTCCTTTCTCTCTACAAGTGCTTTACTCTTTCGATTTCTTAAAAATTTTTTTTCTCAAACGATCTTATGATTTCACACTACTTTCTCTCTCTGCAATTATTTTCTGCTCTTCTCATTTCTTTAAATTATTTCTTTCGACAATCTTTTGAAAGATTTCTATTGTTTCTCTCTCTTGCAATTGTTTCTCTTCCAATTTCTTTTGAGTATTTATCTCTTTGTGATCTTCGTTTTTCTTTGCTCTCTCTACGCAATTGCTTCTCTTCCGATTTCTTTTAAAATTGTCTCTCTAACGATCTTTCGATTTTTTTCTTTACAATTGTTTCTCTTCTGATTTCTTTTGAAATTGTTTCTCTTTTTGACGACCTTAGGTTATCTTTCTCTCTCTACAATTATTTTAAGCTTTTCGATTTCTTTTGAAATTGTTTCTCTTCTCTGTCGATCTTCCGATTTATATTGCTTTCTCTCTTTGCAATTGTTTCTCTTTCCGATTTCTTTGAAATCGTTTCTTTCTCTACAATTTAGTATCAATTGGCATTATGTTTCTAATTTTGTTTCTAAGTTAGCTACAATTTGTTATCCAATTGGTATTATGTTTTTCTAGTTTTGTTTTCTAGTTAGAAAACTCTTGGTGCTATAGGCTGTGCATCGTAAGTTATCGTAAGTTTGAGGGAAATGTTAAATTATAAGCCATATTATAGAACATAATATATTCATATTATTTGTAGGATTATTTTTCTATTTTGGTAGGTTTATTATTTTTAGCACTTTAGAGTTTTTCCTATTAGGATTTTTCTAGTAAGATTATTTAAGGAATAACATTGTGTGAATTTTTTGAGAGGGTTGTTCTGAACAATGGAATTTTCAGGTTTTTCTTGTTATGATATAATTTGGACATGTTTTTAACAAGTATAAGCTCGATGAGACATTCCTCATGCATGCTTGATCGAGAAGACAAAAAAAGAAATTGACAATAGAATAGAAAATAAAATATAAAATATTTTGGACAGAAGATTGCAAAATAGAAGCTAAAGTAAAACAAAATTATAGGTTGTATAATCTTCAAAGCGGCTGATAATTCCTCTTATATCAGATAAAGAGGCACATGCAAAAGCGAGTTTCTTACACTTAACTCTTGTATTAACAAGCTCACCAAGAAAACCAATTGTATTCATATATCCCAAGGAATCACTAATAAAATTCCAAATCCTAAATACTAGATTTATGAGGGGTATATCAGCATCATCATCGAATATGTGAAGCAACCCTTGCAAGCTCTAATATCTCGTCATCATCATCATCAAATCCCTTGCAATTCCTGACGTCTAAATGAACAAGTTGTTTGCAACCCTTTAATATCTTCACAAGATATTCATTTTCTAAGACTCCTCCATGTAGATCCAAGTACATAAGTTCTGGATGTGAGTCAACCAATGCTGAAACATGGTCTCTCCCAATGTTGTTATAAGGAGCTGATAGCAATATGAGTTGTGTGGCTTGTGAACCCACCGATCTGTGGTAGGATTTCGTTCAAGTAACAGTGACTATTTTCAGAATTTCCAAAATTTTCAACTTGCTGATAAATTTGGAATCATAGAGTTGATTGATAAATCGTTTGCCCCACGTCAAAATACTTAAAATCTGGGATACCTACATATCAGAATTAAATTTATGCGAGGACAGTTAATTGGAATTTTGGAGAATTGTAAGATTTGGAAGCATTGGTATATAGAACTAGAAGTTACAGTCAAAAGGATGAATTTTCTTTTTCATAGTAATAATGTAGAAGTAGAGATGCCTTACTCGTTTGTAACATAATCCAGTTCTTCCTCGGTGAAATGGGGGGCATTTCACAGCTACGGTTAGCTACGAACTTCACGCTAGTGCAAGCAAGAGGGCGCATGATGATGATACTTTATCGGCTCGTCTCTTCAAAGCGAACAATAAGGTTTCTCCCGCATATATATCATGAGGTTGATGTAGCCAGAGGAAAAATAAGATGCCCCCAGCATTGAGGTTCAAGAGTAGCTTTATAACAAGACTTGCATACAAAGGGAACATCCAAAAGGTGACTCCATCCCAACTCTTTTAAAGATATCCACCAAAACGTCTGTGCTTAGTTTCCTCCTTCCATCTGAGAAAATCAAAGAAATATGAAACAAAAACTAGAGGTACATAACCAATCGTGAAACAAATATTTTCTTCTTTGAAAGAGAGATTTACGTGAAGTTTTTGTGAAGAAGTGGTGATTTAAAATGGTGGGTAGAAATCTATTTAAGCATCTAAAGATTTTAAACAGATTTATTTGACCACCTTTTAAACTTCCCACCGTTCATTCAAAACTTCACCCTACTTTCCTTTAAAGTTCATAAAAACTTTCCACCTTTCGTGCATTTTTTGGGATGATTATGGGAAAAAGAAGAGTAGAAAGTAGAAAAACCTTTTATGTTCTAAAATTCAAAATATAAAATAAATTTGAATTTTTATATAACAGTTTATTATTTTTTATTTTTCTTTTACAAATATTTTCTTATATAAATGCTTAAAAAAAATCATAAAAAATCGCCAGCCGTTCGATGTAGTGTGCAGGCATTTCCCTTTCAATTAAACGTAATTGATTATGTTGAATTAGTCCTTTTTGTGTGGAGCTGAACCAATGAGCTAGAGCATTAATTTGAAAAAAAAAACAGAAAATCAAATCAAAAGAGAGCTTGAAGCTTGTGTCGGGCCGTAGCCAAAAAAGGTGAACACCAAACCAAGCGATGGTCCTCCAAACCAAGTCGACGACACCATCCAAGTATGAACTAAGCAAGGAAACAAGTCTAGCTCAAGGCAGCAAGAGTGTCAAAGTCCCCACTGGACAAGGTGAAAAATACCACTATAATAACAACCAGAGCAAAAGAGATAAAAGCAGGACATACACAGCTAAAAACATTGAAAAATTAAAAACAATAAGGAGCTACATAGTCAGAAGGCTGAACTTGGTAGAAAGATCACCATCGCTTGGACCCTGTTGAGACCAACAACCACAACCCCCACTTAACCCCATTCAATAGCCCCCCACCCTTGAAACCAAAGGACACGAAGCCGGCCCGACCTACGAGGGCGCAGAACCCTCGAACGCCAGCCAACCAATGCCACCACCAGCGACCCGACCACGAGACAAGCGACCACTATCAAATGCCACCCAAACTCTTGCCTATAGATCCGTGAGCTGGAGCATCCCATCTGGAAATATACCACCCCCAAAACACCAACACCCAAGCACAAAGTCAGATCTTAAAAGCATGGGACCTGCCCACAGCGCCTGACCTGGCGTGGCCGCCAGAACACGACATAATAGAGGCAGGAGGGATGTAGGGAAGGAGAATTGGGGAAAAGCCATTAAGTCAGAACTTAAAGTCAATGCGGTTCTCCTTCCTACCCAGGAGCCTAGGGCAATGTGAAGCCAGGGCTCTCGATAAAGCTTGCGTTGTGATAGGCTTGATGGGCGCTCGTAAGATAACCAATCACGAGAAAACACTAAAGCGAAGGGTTAAGGAGGATGAAACCCTAGGAGAGAAAGGAAGAGGAATGGCTTGTTATTAACATTGCCAATAAAGCGTAGAATTCGTGCAATAAACATCATCAGCGAACTTTATCCTTGTCAAATAGTTTTCTTCTAAAATATTTGGTGGCCACTTTAACCGCCACTTTTTGGTCTTCTATCTATCATGTTGATTGTAAAAACCCCAAGGTATTTTGGATAAAACAAGGTATAAGCATAATTAGATCTAATTAAGCATGAGTAAAGATCACATCAAAAATAAATGGATGGTACGAATGTTAATCAAGTCGCGTAGATTGAACCCATTAATGTGATCATTTTCATCCATAGACACACCAATGTAACAATACGGTAATAAAAAAGAAGGGTTATTAGTATGTAACCCTCTCCAAATATTTGCTTAACATCCATGGAGTCTATAGTTTTTAGAAGAAGTTCTAATTATATTCAATCAATCAGAATAAATTGTCTTTTTAAAATGACTTTGACTTAAATAACTGGAATGGAAGGATAAATATTAAATATAATCATTGTTTATTTAAACAAAAAGGTTTGATGGTTTCACCTACTATCCAAGTATGCAAGCGTACAAGGTGGTCATCAATATACTTTCAACATTCGAGAACTCAAGGTTAAGTATTTCCCATGATATGGGGAGCGTTATGCTCAGCCATATGAAAAAAGAATAAGTGTTTTTACCTCAAACATTCTAACCTTTGAAAAAAGGCAAGGTATAAAGAGAGAAGGAGTCCCGGGTTTGAGTCCTAATGGAGTACAGTTTACTACATTATAACTAAAGTATTAGTTGTCAAAAAAAATAAATAAATAAGTGCTTTTGTGAGTAGGTTATTATTAAACTGCTGGGTACAGTTTACGACCTAACCTAACTCACTCCAAGACTCAGCTTTTATGAGTTACAATATCAATAAACAAACTAACCAAAAACAGTTGTACTAAACAACTTGAAGCAACAAGGTTTCTTCAACACCCGTTTATGAAAAATGAGGATTTCGTTCTATTTTGGTTTTGTGAAAATTTTATAGGCCCAAAGGAAAGCTAATTCTTAATTTGCTTTACATATGCATTGCCATCAGATTTTCCTTTTACAACACTTCTTTACAAGGTGTGACAATTTCTCGATGCATAAGTAGCACAAGGTTTCTTCAGAAAAAAAAATCCATATAATTAACTGTATTCATATAATATCTCGGCATCATCTTCACAAAAACCCACACTCCCTGACGTCTAAATGAACATGTTGTTTGCAGCCCTTCAATATCTTCACAACATCTTCCTTCTCAATGAATCTTCCATGTAGACCAAATACTTAAGTTCTGGAAGTGAAGCAACCAAGAAAGCGGCATCATCTCCCTGGAAATAGTTATATGGAGCTGATAGGCAAATAAGAGTTGTTGCAGTGAAGACGCACATCTGTGGTAGCTACGTCACGTAAAATCTCCCTACTCTCAGTATGTCCAAATTTTTCCACTTGCATATATATTTTGGAATAATAGCATTGATAGATGGATTATATGAACTAACGTCCAAAACCTTTAATCTGGGACACCTACAAATCACATTTACTTCACTTGTAAAAAGAGCACTTCTAGAATTCTAAATTAATGGAATATATTTTTGAAAATTGTAAGTTGGCAAGTATTCATATGCAGAACTAGAATTAATTAAAAAGGTAAGATGTCTTACACGTTTGCAACATACTCCAGTGCTTTCACCGTGCAGCAAGTAGGAAGTTTGATGATTTTGGCATTTCCGCAGCTTAGGAGTTTAACTACTTGGAGCTTGCTTTACGAATGCGAGAGACAGACCAGTTTCTGAACATGTTTTCCTTCTGGGAGATCTCATTCTCCCTTCATTATCTTCAGATATATAATCCTAGATCATTCGGTTTGATGTATCACGAAATATGATTTTCCCAGCATTGAGGTTCACGAAGCTCAGCATATACCAAGACTTGCACAAAGGGAGCATAAAACGCGTTTCTGTTGCACTGTTACTGACATTCTTGATTCTGTAC
Organism: Tetrastigma voinierianum; assembly: GCA_016808115.1. Classification (NCBI taxonomy): domain Eukaryota; kingdom Viridiplantae; phylum Streptophyta; class Magnoliopsida; order Vitales; family Vitaceae; genus Tetrastigma; species Tetrastigma voinierianum. Next base: position 19,914 of record JAEQBH010006788.1, read on the forward strand.
TCGTTTAAGCCATCCATTTTCCGTCCTTCCATCTGACATAAATTGAAAAACGTATCTTCATTTGATTAGTTTGGATACAACAGTTAATTCAAGGAATTGGTTTTGATTAATTTCATTAAGAAAGAAATTATTTTTAAAAATGGAGTATATAGGAATAATATTATAAAAAGTTAGGAAGTCACTGTTTAAAAAGGCATGAAACTATATATACCTTCAATTTCTTGTTGCCAATTTGGAGAATAATTTGAAGCTGGATGACCACCCCATTGTTGTTACCATCATCACCAACCTCCACTCGATTTGGTCTCTCTTGTTAGCAAAGCAATTACTTCAGCCTTTAAGGGTGCTGGTTCTTCACTCAAATATATTTCTATACAGTACACTCCAGATCTGCTGGAGACTACCAGCATGAAGTTTCCACCCTCATCATTCTTTATAGAGTATCTGAGTTTATACTCCTGAAGGGGTGGATATCTCATATGATGTTCAACTCGAATTTATTCTCATCCAATGGCCGTGGTTGCATAGATTTTTGTCAATAATCCAGCATGGAGGTGAGTTCCATGGAATACCTTAATAGGCAGGACATTCACCTTGGCACCTTCATAAATAAACTTTTGACATTATTTTGTTCCTTTTTCACTCTCCCGTTCAGTAGCAAATCACTGCAACACCGGCGAGGCCGCAGCGATATGCAATACAGGAAACATTTATATATGTAGGATTTAGAAAACAAATAAGCTGAGGACTGAAGTCATCAAATCACTGAATCTTATACAGATTCACTACAATTTCAAACAAAATTCCAAGCAATTGGTTATGGAGCTTGCACCATTCAAACTTTAAAGTATTTTCAGAAATCATTCACACAGATCGTAATTGAATTTAAAAATCAGGAGGGTCTAAGAATTTTCTTCAGGTTGCAGTCTTCTGAGAGATAGGCAGTTGGTGGATTGATGCTTTGACCTCATCTGCGAACTAGGAATTCATATCCCAAAGAGAAAACTAGTCACTGGCCAAGTAATATGCATTAGGAGCGGATGCAGCAAAATCTTTATAAATGAAAGGAAACAAGAAATGTAAAACAAAGGACCTTATTACCTGGAGGTGATGAGAAACTGAGGCCACAAAAGCAATTGGGAGAATTTTCTGAAACTTATGAAACTTAATCAATCATTTGCAGAATTTGTTTTGCAATTAAAAGCACATATGAAAAGTTTAGGGGTTTGCCAAATCTTTCTGAAACTTCTTAAAAATTCTTATAGATGTTTTCCAGCATGTTATCTAGCTTTTCTGTATAACATAGCTTAGTATGTTGTCTTGAGTGGTTCTGAAGCTTCCTTTTTGGAATTGATTGAAGAATAAAGCAGTGATCAATTATCTACATTTGATCCGGGTGGTTTGAATAAATTTTCATTAAAAAAGATCTATTTAATGAATATTGAATAAACAAAGTTAGAGGGAGTCACCTTTTGTTAAAAAATAAAATTATCCTTAAAATTTTAAGTGAATAAATCCAAGATATTTCATATTAATGTTAAACCCCAAAAAATATGATTAAGCACGATCCCAAAATTAAGGCCTAATATAATGAAGCTAAAAATACAAGATTCAAGCTCAAATAAAATAAATTTCCTTATGAACTTAATTTTCTTATCCATTAAGCATGCTTAAATCTCACAATAATCAAGCCATGAAAGTCCACAAACAGGTAATCTATACCCCAAACAAGTACTTGTACAAACTAAAATGTAGAAATGATAAAGAGAAATTTACTCACTTTTTGGAGGCTTAAATATGTAGATGCAGTGGGCAAGCAATGAAGAAGATAAGGAAAAAAAAGTCGTGTTTGGGTTGTGAGAAAATGAGAAAGAAAAAGATTGATTTTTTCTTTCTTTTCTGTTCTGAACTGTGCCAAATCTCTCAGAGCTGAATTAATCAGAGGTTGTGTCTTGGATATGTAAATAATTGTGTTTTGATCATTGAATCAAATGTCTTAACAATCAAGCATACATTTCTCAGGTGTTCTATTCCAACAACTTTGAGATAAGATTCACTTAATTAAAATTGAGGAAAAAAAAAAAAAGGCTATGATATAGCATATGGGTTGGGCATCCAGATACAACTTAACTTCCTTATATTTGTAACAAAATATTTCAACACTAGAAATTCTTCTTGCCTTAATATCTTTAAAGAGGATTGACCCAGTGGATGATCTTTTTCTTAGATAGTCATGAAACATTACCCTTAAAACTTTTTTTTTTTTTTGGAATATTACAGATTAAGTTGTAAAACCTGAGAAAACTCTAATTTTCTGAAAAATGGTAAAAGCAGTGAGAATTTCGGTCAAGAATTCGGAATTTTCTGAATCTCGGATAATGAGAAAGCGGACTTCACCGTTGAAATCATCTTGCAAAATCTAGTTACCACACGTCGAATTTTTGTCGAGTCAGAAGCGGTGAATTTCCGGGTTTTTGCTCGAGGCACGAGCGATGGTGAGGGGCACGTAAAAACAGCTTCGAGTGTCGAGGATGAGACACATGTCGGGCTAATGAGCTAATCAAGGCATGCGGAGAAGCTCAAGTGTGGGCCATAGGAGACACATGGCATCATGCCATTAAGAGTGAAATCAATGGGGAAGAGATAAGGTGATAGGGAAATCTAAAGGTGTCCAGTGAGAAATGGACACTAGGCATGAAAAGGACAAGTCCTCTTGTGACCCGAGTTTTCACCTCAAGCGGTTTTAGGGGAGGGGAGAAGGGGGAGACCGAAGGGAGAGGAGCTAGAGAGAGAGTCCACCTTCTCTCTAGATTTCTCGGCCCGATCGGTCAGATTGAATCGGCGGGGGTCGAAGCAAAGTTAGTCCCCCGATTAAAGGCTACGCGTGGGCATCGATATTGTGGAGTTTCGACAAACTCCGGGAGCTAGGGGTTTTCTCCTACTTGTTTTATTCCTTGGCCACAAAGAGCCGTTTTGATGAATAAAGGGATGTTACGAGGCACAGACCATGTTTTTCGATTCAAAGATTGAGGCCGAGTGAGAAAATTCCTAGTGTGGTCGTGAACAGTTTTGAGACCGAGGTTGGACTGTTCATATGACCTTGTGTGTTGTTGTGTGCTAATTGTGTGATTCTTTGGGCACCTCCAAGATGGACTGCCGGATTGTTTATTAGCCCATGTGAGCTAATTTTGGTGTTATTACTATGAGTGAATAACATGTTGATTGTGTATAAAATTCTAGTATATGCATGCTAATATATTAACATCGGTGTTATTGAAATGGCATAATTGCATTTCATATCCATTGAAACCTAGAGTAATAGGTGTGAGTGCACTTGACATGAAAAACATGGTTGTCAAATGAATTTGTGGGAGGGTTTTGAAGGTGTTGGGAGTTGTCCCTTTGGATTTATCTGGGAGGATTGAAGCTGTGTGGAAGGAGTGTGAAGTGCGGAATTTAGCACCTCGGAGGGTTGTCGATAGAACTTTAACCTCGGAAATTGTATTATGTTTTCAAGAACAAAAATCTTTTGTTTTTAGCTTGATGTTTTCTCACACATGGCTTAGGCATGAGTGGGGGGAGTCAATGAGGGGGCTCGAGATGAGGGGGATGGGCGTATCACATTCTCATCCACTTAACACATGTAGACATTTGGGTAGGGACTTGTATGTTTTACTTGAATGTTTGATGTGCCATTGCATGAGCACTTTTGGTGGGGAAGTGACCCATGTAGGGATAAATTCCTCTTGGGCATTGCTCGTCGAGGGAAAAATTATTTCAGTGCGAAGGTTCACTGGGGATGGGACATCAGTCTTAGAGGCAGAAGTAGCCATATGTGGCCTTTTATGTATTTTTGTAAAAATCTGGGTAAAAGACCCAGTTTTGGATAATTTGTAATCAAAACAAATTGTAAATTAACACCTTTTTGTATAGAATATATATTTTGGTGAGTATGGATGTATGGGAGGACGTGGCCATTTTTACTCCCACGTATGGGTCTGCATGTCCATGAGACACACGGGTTTCCGCGGAGTTGGCGGTGGTCAGCAGGACCCCGAGTTTGGGGCGTCCACGCCAGCGCTAGGCTGCATCACGGTCGATTCTACTCTTATGATTGTCTTCGGATGGCGGTGAATGAACTAGGTACATGTAAGAAGTCTTGTTTATAAACAGGTTGAAGGTGGCATCGGTTGGTGCATCCAACAATCTCATGAGGTGAATAACTGGTGAACCGGGTTACAAACCATCTGAATAAAGTATTCATTTTTCAGCGAATAAACATAAGAATATAAATCAACATACATGGCATGACACATGAAGATGTTTACAATTCAGCCTAGCCTCGTCGCGAGGGCGAGAACCCGAGTTAAGAAATTCCTATTTTCCAATTGAGTTCTGATTGGTGTATGTGGGACAGACTCCTTTCTCTAGTGTGCCTTCACCTAATTCTCTCATAATGAAGCATGGAATAAGATCCCCTTATCCTGACCACATCTAGACTATCTGAGCCCTCGATCTCCTTTCCAGCGAGAGATAAAATCTACTCAACATTAAGAGAGTTTAATCATACCTCAAAGCGGTATGCTGGTATAAAAACACTTTCTTCTAGTTTGCACCTTTGTTTTCCGTCTCTCTTCGTTAAAGATCTTGATCTCCATTATAACCCTCCATAGAATTGAACCAAGAAAATGTATCACACGTTCCCTTGCTTGGCTCAATCAAGTCAATTGCCAATCTGCCTTCCATAGAAAGTCCTTCAATCAAGCTAGTTGGATTCCATTCCATATTCACTGTTTAGGAATATTATTCCATAGAAAAATCATTAATCTATGCACAATCTTCCAGATTTAATCTGCCTAGTATTATTGATAGCGATCTTTCTTTAATTTGTCACTTAGTGAATCCACATTTCTTACGAATCTTCAAATTTTCTCACCAAAATCATATTAGACTTAAAATGAAAAGTAGCCTAGATATCGGCGGTCTGACATGGGAATAACATGTTGTGAATGGAGCTTTATTGGCTGAAAAACTTCGTGGAGAGATTTTGCTGAGGTCGTGCCAACTTAACTCCAGCGACATCTAAGGGTAGAAACCTCAAGCTCTTTCTTTCTTCTCTCCTAAATAATAATTCTGGAATCATGAACTTCATGATTGTGTTTCCAAATTCATTCTTTTTTCTAAATATCAGTAAAAGGAGAACACTTATAATTCCAGAGTTATGTTGTCTATGGGAAGTTAGGCAACATGATGTCCATCATTGTTGCATAGTCTGTCAATGAATTTGAAAGGCGAGGCGGGATTATGATCCATTTATATATATATATTCAAATCCTCCATTTCGCTAGAAGTAAGTGATTAACAAGAAACAGTATGCTTAACTAGTATAATTCAAACTACCGGATTGTTAGAAGACCCGGGCTGCCGGTTTTGGCGAATTTGCATGGGATTACTTTAATCTATATGGAATAGTAATCGATGAATTGACATGATATTTGCTCCGCTCCAGGAAGATCTGGAGCGGGGGGAAAAACTCGATGGAGTGCCAGCATGCAGTCTTGAAGAATCGCCGGATGGGTGTGGTTAGGGGTGAGATGTCACTTTGAACCCGAGTAGCTAAATTTGGTTCTCCCCCAAAACCGTTGAGGTGACGGTTATTTGGGCGTCTAAAGTCTTGCCTAATCTAGATTTAGTTACCTAATTCATTCTTTCATTCTTGGTCCCAATTTATCTTGTTTATATATCAAATTATTCAATAAGAAAAATATCAATCAATTATTCATTTGCGCCCGATTTCTACATGGTATCAAAGCCACAATTCAAACCTCTCTCTCCTGTACAGTCGTCGACTCCTCCCTCCTTGGCTTTCACCATTCCTCCACCCTTCCGCCTTCTCTCCCCACTATTCTGCATGTCATGGCTTTCAGAGCAACAACAAATCATAGATCCCTTTCTAATCTGCTTCCACCTCTCACCATCATCAACATATCCCATCAAAAACATTGTCAAACTCACATCAACAAACTACCTCTCCTAGAAGCTATCCTCATCGGCTACAACCTCCACTTAGAATTTATCAATGGCTCTCACTTTGTCCGCTCCCGACCGCGACTAGCTCCGTCGTAGGATTATGTAGAATCCGAACTTTTCTCATGGATTTGACAAGACAAAAGCGCTCTTTGGTGCTCTTGTCGGCTCCATCTCTGCTCCATTGATTCCCCTTATTCAACAATCCTCCACCTCCCTTGATGCCTGGCTCACCCTTGCGAACACATGTATGCTCAAATCCATCTCATGGGCATATTGGCAAATCAGGATCGACCCCGATCGCCATCGAGGGTTAAGGCGATCACTTAGAATACATGCAGGTTATTAAGTGTCTCGCCGATGTGGGTCATTATATAAGCTACCAAATCGAGACAAATTCTAACGGCCTCAAAAGGTCAGAGTTGGCCAGCGAGACAATGGGGGATGGGGGATACCCCAAGGGACATGCAAACTGCTGGATTGGAGCTCAGGATTTACAGAATTAGAAGTAACCAATTAGGTTTTTGGTGAAACCTAGAAATCCTTTGGAGGGGCGTGCCGACATCGTGAATGTCTGGTCTTTTGCTAGGCTCATTTATGTTGTGGGACATAGGGTGGGCTTCAAGCTTAAGCGACTTTATCTTTGCATAGATTATGTGTCATTAATTACAGGAGTATTAAGTGCAGGATGTCATGTTTTTAGGACATATACTTGATAATTAAATAAGATATTTCATTGTGTTCTGGATTTGCAGTATGTTGCTAGTTTCTTTACGTATATTACGAATTTAGTTCAAAAGATATAACTAAAAATAACCAAAACTATTTGAGGAAAAACCATAATATAACTAAAAGCGCATTAACTAATGAAAGAAATTTCACTTGCTACGAAATATAATGTAAAAAGAGGTCGGAGTAAGCAGAGATATAGGGCAGTAAATTAGGGAGTTTAAATGATTTAAGATGAAGAGATAAAGGAAAATGAATAAATAAAAATCTATTGGAAATGCGAAGGAGTAAGAAAAGATAGTTAATGGCATGTAGCATCAAAACTAGTAGAGTTCTAAGATTAAGGAAGTGAAACAATACACCTTGTTGGGCGACAAAATGCGATAAACACTTATAATTTTTGTTCTCTCGGCAAGATAATAGGATAACAACAAAAACAAACAAAGGTATAAACCCGAGAAGAAAGTTTGTTAGCTTGGCTTATAATGTCGGTCATAATGAGAGTGTATGGATCTCATAGCAAAGGTTCATTGGAGAAGCCACCATTGATTCGACGGTGAAGCAGTAGAAACTACTTCATCTCTATGGAAATCTCATGTCACGACTAAACATGAAAAAGATCTACTCGTTGAATCAAGTGATGTATGCAATGAACACTCCCTAATCAGATTTAAGTATTTGAACAAGTTTGATATCAAGGTTGACTTTTTACATGTGTCAACCACTCGACTTACGATGGCACATACGGCAGTTGTCATTTAAGAAGCGCAAAATCCATAGAAATACAAGGCATATTAATTTATTCTAACTAAAATAAATTCAATATTAAAATTTAAAAATAAATAAGTAAAATAACACTAACTCGCCAAGCGTAGCGTAAATTCCGATGTCGGACAGTTCATGGACCTTGTGCCTGAAACACAGCCACATTTGATAAAAAAGTTTTGCAACTTGTTCGTATGTATATGCAGTTGTGGTGTTGGGATCAGATAGTCTTATATCCTATAAAATATTTAGAATAAAATCAATTAGTTGTTGTTATACTTAAATCATTAAATTCAAATCGAATTGTTAATCTAACCTCATTTAAATGTGTAATCACATTTTCTATAGCGATCTTTAGGAAATTGTAAGTTTGTTCATCTGCACTAGCGCAGTATGCTTTTCGGGCATATCTTTGCTTGTTGATCAAGGCGAGGGTCATTATACTTCAACAAAATATCAAGCCAGCTTGGGGTGGTTAACTTCTTAAAATTCCTTAACATCCTAAAAAAATATCATTCTTCCATGATTCATACTCCAACATGGTTTTAACTTGAGCCATGTATAACAATTTCCCTTTTATCTCCCAAAAAAATTAGGTGGATATTTAATATTTAATAATCTTTGTCTCTATACAAAGAAAATATTAGAGGTCATATAAAGTATAAATTAGATTAAAAAATTATACTTGACCAATTTTTTAATTAATAATCTTACCACAGCCTTTCTTATCCGCAGCGAGAAAGTCAATGAGTTTTCTAAGATGATATGGTACCAACTCATTCCTTTGATCGAAGATGTCCTCTATTATTGATTTGAATGTAGCATTGTTATTCCACTAGCAGCTCTAACATTAACTAGTTTTGCTCTTCCATTTTTTATCACACACTTTTATTGCTAAGTGTTTCACAATATGTCCGTAAATCGATACTTTTCTCTTCCTCGGCAGAATATGAGAGGCCTCTCGGTATATCACACATGACCTGAGATGGTGCATCAGTTCAATGGAAATACTCTTTAATTTGATGAAAGTATTTCTCCAGAAAAGAAAAATCTTGGCGAAGGAAGGGGTTCGAGACTGATAAGATAGGGATCATGACTATATTTTTCATTTAACCAAGCTAAGGATTTTGACTCCATACATTCTAAAACCTATAATGCAGGATGACGTAACATAGTTAAAGAAAAAAACAATCTTGTTGGTATATGAAAATTTTGACACCACGCTGACACAATGGTTGGTAGACAATAAGTTCAAGAGTGAGGATGGTAGTGTCTCAGTTGATTTTCTGCAAATTATTCGGTGGGTAGAAAACTTTCATATTCTTATCTTTTGAGTTTTTAAATATTTAAAAATATTTATTTTTTTATATATAATCAAAATTTTGCGTGATATCTTGAGAGGCCTACATTATCTTGCGAGAGAAGAAGAAAGGCATTGACAATGGGACATATTGGCAAGCTTAGTAGTAAAAGGGTGTGTGATAAAAAATGGAAGAGCAAAACTAGTTAATGTTAGAGCTGCTAGTGGAAAGACAATCTTGCATTCAAATCAATAATAGAGGACATCTTCGATCAAAGGAATGAGTTGATACACCATATCATCCTTGAAAACTCATTGACTTTTGCCTGAAAAATGACAAAAGAATCAAACTGGAGTATTAATTAAAGTGGTCAGTATGAGCCTGTCTGAGCATGTTTTTGCTATGACACAATATTTCTTTTTGTATGCGAGAAGACTGGAGCGATATGTGGCAACCGCAGGCCTGGGAAGGCAAAGAGGGTGACCCATACATCAGCTCGAGATAAAACCATGTTGGAGTATGAGTGGAAAGAGCTGTGTACAGGATGTTGGGAGTGTACAGGGTAACCGCAGCCAAGGCTTATTTGTTGAGTGTGTGACACTGCACTGTCGGGTGGAATAAGGCAGCGCCTTCAGCTCCAGGCCAGTGCGAAATGGTAAACGCAGTTCATGAAAATGTGATTACACATTCAAGCATGGAGTTAGGTAACTGAGTCGGCTAGTACTGGCCTGACAGTATAGCTGGCACAACCCGATGATTTATTCTAAGGCCCACATAAGGATATAAGGCGCATGATCGACACCCCCAACTTCATCTCTACATCTGTGGCTGCAAGAACTACACAAAAATATTTTGATATGAAATGTGGCCGGGTTTCCGTGCACAAAATTTCCATGTCTAACATCTCACCGGAATTTCAAATCGTACACGGCGGATGTGTTAGCTACTGACTGACACAGAGGTACATGTTGGCTTTATTTTAGTTAGAAGGCAACATGCGCGCTTGTATTTCCATGGTTTTGCGGTTTCATATAGAAATGACTGGCACCAGCTGCGCATCGTGCACCATCAAAAAAAGGAGTGAGCGAGAGAGCTTATGTAAAAAGTTGAAGGCACTGATATCAAACTGTTGCAACAGCAGGTAAGAGAATGTTCATCATACATCACTCGATTCAACGAGTAGATCTTTTTTCATGTTTGGCCTCAGAACATGAATTTCCACGCAAGGAAAGCTGACTATCTTCAGCGCTCGAGCTCAGCAGTAACTGCTGTGAGCTTACGCCTGAATCCGCCCACCTTTGTCATAATTTATTATATTAGCTTATTCTTTGAAAAATATGCACTTTTTTGACCTGCACCTTGTTTGTTTTGTTGTTGCTGCTAAACACTAGCCGGGAGGAGAGATAAGAGGTAGTGTTTCTATCGACATACGTCGCTGTCACGACTTGATTACGTTAGGCCAAGTAGGTTGTTCGGAATCAACAATATTTATAAACCTAAATTCCCTACTCCTACTGCTTTGTAGTAAAGCTACTGCGGTATAATTAACTCTAGGGTCGAACACGGGGATGGGTTTTCTTCGTACAAATGATTTGCAATGATTCAAAAATGGTGAATTTCAATTTGGATTTTTAAGGTTTGATGAAAATAGTGGATTTTGGTAAACGGTGATGTGCGGTGGTTTCACAGGGCGAAAAGCCAAAATGAAGAAAAATAAGAAAAAGAACTCCTTGAAGCATTGGGCTACTGGTTTGAGGTCCTAAGGCAACTGAGAGGTCCCTGGTTCATTTCCTCGCGTTGGGGAGAATGACATATAGTCATCTCCCGAACCGGATCTTCATTTAACTTTAAAAACTAAACCCTAATAATTTTCCTTTTGATGAAAGCATTGTATAGTTCCTCTGGGTGAAAATCCTATCACCTTGACATCCTACAATGATTTTGTAAGGGCAAGCTAATATGAATCTCAATGGATCTAATAATAAGCATCCACTAAACCCTAAGGAATTACCAAGTAATGGTAAAGAGGATGCATCAATAGTGAAAATATAACCCCTTAACCTACCTCAGTGGCTCGTAAATGGCAACTAATGGATATGGGGTGTATCTGGCTAGGCCACATGGCTGGAACCTAAACTTGCCAAGTATTGGCTAAAGAAAGTACATCAAAAAGCTTTTGAAAACAGAGTTTGCAAATTAGGGAACAAACGTCAAAACCTGTTTGCGTGAAAAGCGGGGAACGAAAGTTTACCTTAAATCGTTGCCCAGTAAGCCTCCTCTTGGAGGAAGAGAATTACAGCCAACCATCCTCTGAGTTGTCATCCTCAGAGGAGTGTTTGGCAGCCGAGAAAGGGAGAGAGAAGAGAGAAAGTGAAGGCCAAAAACAGGGGCCCGTATTTTCTTCCGTCAAATAAAACTTCCTTAGGTCAACAGTGTATTACAATGGCTTATATAGCCTTACAATCAAATTGAACTACATAACTAACCTAACTAAAACTATTACAAGGAGGGTAGAAAGGAGAAAAACAATTGAGGCCGTTTGAAGAATTTGGAATTTTCGACTGCGAAGAATTCGCTACGCCTTGTTCATCAATGTTGGCCTCTTGTTCCATTGCTCCTCTTTGCTCTTATTCACCTTTATATTTATTCCATTTCTTCTTCGCTTTTTTGATACTATTCATTCGGCTTGCTGAGGGTGATGAAAACCATATGAAATTGATGGAAATCAACCCGACTGTTATGATTGGATTGACACGGCTTGATTTTGGCTGAATTCTGCAAAAACTACAAAAACGGCCCAGAATACGATCAAAGTACAATAGGGACTGAACATGTCAATTGGGTTAATTATATATATAACAATTAGTACGCAAAAATCGCTCAAAACCTATTAAAAATAGGGTTCGAAATACTTTTGGGCACTAATCACCCCCTGCAGGCACATTGCTAGTCCCTTGGCAATGAAAGAAAAATAAAAAAAAACATATAAAACTGCTAACCAGGTATGTTACAAGGTTGAAATTAAGGTTGTGAAGAAGTAATGCCTAACCCTCAATGAAAATTATCGAAACCCTTGCCCAATAACTATCTCGAGAATGAATGCTCCATACAAATTCGAGTATCAAAAGAGCCTCCTTCTTGGTGAATCAACGAGAGACTTCCACCCAAAATCTAAGTGTTTGTTTGATCGGAGTCCTCCCATGATAAGCCCACTTAGCGCATCTCACTGCGACCAAGCTATTGCCTGACCTAGCGTACTAACCAACCCAAATATATCGGGCCACTCTTATTCCACAACTCTTTTTTGTGTTTGTAGGGGTAAAATCTTGAGGTGGCCTCACCAAGAAGACCATGTAACGGGGATCTGCAGGTGACTCCCCTGACGATTAAGGCTTAGGGCACCAAGTCATGAGATCTTTCGGCCCACCCGACTCTTCAGGTTTCACCCCGGACTCCGAATGAATTCGAAACTCCAACACCTACAACTTGCTAAACTCCACCCATCCAATCGTGTAACGAGCACTAAGTCGGTGGCTCCCAACCAATTGGCTTAGGGCACCAGGCTTTAAAGGCTTTCACCATATACCCCTCGTCTGGAGTACTTTCGGGTTTCAAAGGCAAGCGTCGCGATTTTTCTTTTTCTTTTCCTTTTAGCTTTCTTTTTTCTTCTTTTCATTTGGAAGACACATTGGCTTTCTTTTTCATGGGGTCCCTTAACCTAATGCAATTGGTCAGAAATTAGGGTAGGTTATTGTAAGGCTTGGGAGGCTAGGTAGTTTCGGGTTATTGAAGAAACACAGATGTGCCGCAGTGTGTGGTTGGCAAAGGTGGAAGAAAAATGGTCGAGAAAGCAAGGATTCACGCTAATCATGCACTCAAGCCCAGGTATGGCATCAATCCAGCATCAACGGATTAGACAAAGGAAGTTTTCCAACTTGCGGGTTAGAGCAAAAACTACAAAATATAGGTGCAATTTGAATTGAAAAAGTAAGGCATATAGTATAACGGCTTCTGAGGAAAACGACAATAGTGAACATAACAAAATGGGCTTGCTCAAAATAAAAACAAAAACATAAATGTAAAAGCCACTTCCTTCGCTATTCCCCCAAGCCCAGATAATACTCATGTCCGCAATGGGAGAAACCCGAGGATTGGAAAGTTAGAGAAGGAAGTGCTACCTGCCACTGATGAGATGTGCCCGTTGTTGGGCCGAGGAGACTTCACAAGATTTCCATCGACACCTTATTCACTTCGTTGGGCTTCAAATAAGATTAGGAAGAAGAAAGAGAGGAAAAAGTGACCAGTTGGATAATTTTTAAATTACATTCATAATAATTTCAAAGTAGTATTTCTAGCCATATTTAGATTCTACACTCTCACAATCTTTCAGCCCGGTACCAAAAATACTAAAACGGAGTTCGGATGAAAAAGTTATGATGAAAACAAAATGGGGCTGTGAAAGGTTGCGAATTTTCGCAAACATGCGAAATTTTTTTTTTTAAATAATAAAAAACAAAATTTTTTTTTAAATTTTGTGTGAGAGACAAAATTTTTTTTTAATATATTCACAAAAAGACAAAATAATAAACAGTGCATAAAAAAACAAAATACAAGGCTTGATGGGCCATTACGAAATTCGCAACTTTGTATGAATTGCATTTACAGGAAATTTATAACTGTGAAAGTTCGCAGATTTATGAAATTAACGCTGTGAGAACCTACATTTACTTTTTGTTAAAGATACAAAACAGCAAAAATAAACACAAGAAAAATAAGAAAAATTACAAAATTGAAAAATTAAAAGCTGGAGCACGAATTAACTAAAAATTAGAAAATCTAAGAAGAAAATTAAAAAGAAATCAAAAATAAAATAAAATAAGAAAACTGAAAACAAAAAGTGGGGGGAAGCTGAGCACCCTAAAACCTGTTCCTCGAACGTTTAGAGCTATTAGGCGGGTGGAGCTTAGGAAATGCAGGGTTCGGGTGTTTCAAAATCGAACGACACCAGAGACCAACTTATTTGTGCCATGTAATGTAGACAGCGCTTGTGTCGCTGATGTAGTGGCGGAGAGCTCTCTGCGGTGGCCACCTGCTAATTTCTTGAGGCTTTTCAGGCGCGATACAAAGGCGGCCTTGGCTTTGGCACCCATGGGAGTTTTTGGGTTGGGATTGTGATGCGGTGAAGGCGATATCTTGCAGCGACGGAGGGGTATTTTTGGGTTTCAAGCGGTGGCATTAGGATCAAATTATGGGGATTAGTTGAAGGATAGGATTTTGGGTCCACTTCCCATTGTTTTCCTTTCCCTTGCCCTCCTCGGTCGACAATGGGAGATTGCTTCATCTTCTTTGTTATGTGCTCTTCCAGCGTGTGGTGTAATTAGGCACTCTTTTTTGGATTCTCGTCCTCTTGATGTGAGATAAATAGATTCTTGCGAGGATGTCAAATTCACGATCAATTAGCTTTGAAACACATCGATTCCTTGTTTAGGGAGCTCTCTCTTGTGTCGAGTTTTCTTTGATTGGCCTAGGCAGTCCAGCGCCCTGCCCACTCTCTTTGAAATTATCCACTAGTTTGCTCAAGTTTAGTATTGCTTGCTCAAATGGAGAAATTAACTGTGGTGGTTGTGGTGGCGAGGTGAGGGATAATGGAGAAAGAAGGAGGTGCATAAGTTGAGGGAACACTATAGGCGGGTGCACTCATCCATTGGTCTCTATAGTCCCTCATAGACCTATTTGGGTTTGGATTTCTCCCTAAGGGTTGCTGATTCTTCCATGGAAGGTTTCTGTAATCCCTCATGGACATGTATGCCCTAGGGTTTCTCTCCACTGAATACTCACTATATTGTTCTCCCTCTTCCATTTGGTCACAATTCAAACCCACTGGACATGCAATCATTAAGTAGAAATAGGGCAACATAAGACAACACCAAAAATGATACAGCTAGGAAATTTTTTAATTTTTTTCTGTTAAATGAAAAAAAAAGCGACAATAATATAAAAAGAAATTCACCAATACTTGTGATGAGGATCACAAGTGTTCAGCTATCATCAATTGCACTTAAGGCACCATCCTCGTGATAGGCGTAGGTGATTCATTTAGGCCAAGTAGGTTGTTCTGGAATCAACAATATTTATAAACCTAAATTCCTCCTACTGCTGTAGCAAAGCTACTTTTGTATAGTGGCTCTAGGGTCGAAAACAAGGATGGGTTTTCTTTGTGCACATGATTTGCAGTGATTCAAAAATGGTGAATTTCAATTTGGATTTTAAGGTTTGATGAAAACAGTGGATTTTGGTAAAAACAGTGATGTATGGTGGTTTACAGGGCAAGAAGCCAAAATGAAGAAAAATAAGAAAAAGAACTGAAGCATTGGGCTACTGGTTTGAGGTCTAAGGCAAAAGTGAGAGGTCCAGAGTTCAAACCTCGGCGTTGGGGAGGATGACATATAGTCATGCGGAACCGGATCATCATTTAGCTTTAAAAACTAAACCCTAATAATTTTCCTTTTTGATAGAAAGCATTTGTTGGCATTTATGGTTCCCTACAGTGAAAATCTATCACCTTGACCCATCCCACAATGATTTTACAAAGGCAACTAATGAATCTATTGGATCTAATAATAAGCATCCGCGAACCTAAAGATTACCAAGTATTGATCAAGAGGATACATCAATAGTGAGAAATATAACCCTTAACCTACCTTAGTAGCTCGTAAATGGCAACAGCCGATATCGAGTGTATCCTAAAGCTAAATACACTGAACCTAAAAGCTTTCCCAAGTATTGGCCAAAGAAAGTACATCCAAGCTTTTAAACTTAGAGTTGCAGAATTTGGGAACCAAAAGCGTCAAAACTTCTTCAGCGTGAAAAGCAGGGGAACCAAAGAAGTTTACCTTAAAACCGTTGCTTGATGAGCCTCCTCTTCAAGGAGGAAGGAGTCTAACCCAACCATCCTACGGGTTGTCATCCTTAGAGGAGTGTTTTGTAGCGATCGAGAAAAGGGAGAAAGAGGAGAGAAGAGAAAGTGAAGGCCCAGCAGGGGGCCTGTTTTCTTCGAATCAAATAAAACTTCCTTAAGGTCGGCCGATTAATATTGCAATGGCTTATATAGCCTTACACAATCAAATTGAACTACCAGAGCTTAACCTAACTTCGAAAACTATTACAATGAGGGTAGAAAGAAGGAGAAAAACAAAAAGCGGGACCGTTTGAAGAGAATTTGGAATTTTCATTTGCGAGAAAAATTCACTGCGACACTATTCATCAATGTTTGCTCTTTGTTCTGTTAGCACTCCCTGCTTGCTACCACTCTTCACAGCGCATATTCCATTGCTTCCTGCTTTGATATTCTTCATTCCCGGCTTGCTAAAATTGATAGAAAACTATATGAAATTGATGGAAATCAACCCAACTTTGTTATGATTGGATTGACACGATGATTTTATTTTCAATTCTGTGAAAACTACAAAAAACGACCAGGAATGCAATCGGAAGTACAATAGGGACACAGTTTCATGTCAATTGGGTTAATTATAACAATTAGTGCGCAAAAATCATCCTGACCTATTAAAAATAGGGTTCAAAAATTAGCACTTTTGGGCACTAAATACTTCAACTTGACAAGTGTATTGTTCACTTCCTTAATCTTAGAACTACACTAGTTTGATGCTAGTATGCCATTAACTATCTTTTATTTTCCTTTTTTGATTTCCAATAGATTTTTTTTATTCATTTTCCTTTTATCTCTTCATCTTAAATCATTTAAACTCCCTTATTGACCAGTCCTATATCTCTTTACATTATATTTCCTAGGCAAGTGAAATTTCTTTCATTAGTTAATGTGTTTTAGTTATATTATGGCTTTTTCCCCCAAATATCTTGCTATTTCTTAGTTATATCTTTTTTGAAGGAAATTCATAATATACAGAAAGAAACTAGCAACATACTGCAAATCCGACTTCTCATTTATAGAGTTGGCTAATTTACCCGAATCAACTTTATGGTAGAAGCTGATTCAAAGAAAAAATCAACCACCCCCTTGAACATATAAATATAAATGAGATGGTTGAGTCTTTTTTACCTGAAGTTGGAGTCCTGCGAATGCTCCTTGTAATCTCTTTCGACCCCATGGGTATAATATAGCTTTAATGTGCATTCTCTTAGAATAAATAAGTCATTTTTATTCTAATGAATCTTTTTCTTTTTTTCTTTCCTTTTTTTAAAATAAATACAATCAATTTTGCTTGCATACTTCCTTTAATACAAATTTTATTAAAGGTTTGTATACTTTTTTTTATGGTAAAAATCTCATCGGAAATCACATTCCTTTTTTTATGAACTCTTTCTTTTTAAAAAAAATGCAGCTACAGAAGGGCAATGAGAAATTGCTTTCGAGCCCTCAAACTAATGGGAAATTATGGGGGTTGGGGAAAGGTGGGTTTGACTTTATAATGGCATTAATTGAAGAGGGAAAAAAAAGGCATATTTAAGGGGTAGGGTGGAACCCTTGTTAGGATGTATAGGAAGGAAAAGACCAAGCAAAAGGCATATCAAAGTGGTTGGCCTCTCACCTATGGACAAGGGGAGAATCCTAAAAGGTAGGAGACAACTACAACGGTTTTGTAGCCATGGATACAGGAACAGCTCTCCTATAGGCAAGAGTATTGGTAAAGATGTAAGGTAAGGAGAAGCCTTCATCTATAAATTTACTTGTGAGGCTAGAAGTTATGAGCTTCAAATATGGTGGGAGATCCAACCAAAGGTAACAGAGGTGTTCGCCCGAAGAAACAAAGCAATGGGAGTTTTTGTAGAACCCATGGAGGAAAAAGAAAGTAAGAGACGCATTGTAGGGCTCATGAGTGCTAAGAAAGAAGAAACAAACCACAATTTTTGAGGAGGGAGCTATCGATGGCTATGTAGGGCTTAAAAATTATATATGAAATGCTTTCAATTAAAAAAAAAATTTTAAAAACATGAAGAGGAAGAGTGTGTCAAGTCTACAAATCCAAATAATTGCATTCAATTCCTAGTTACAAATTCATCCTTGTCAATTAGAAGGGGTTTAGTTCTAATCAAGAAGAGCATAATGAGAATATATGATTGCTACCAAGCCGATTACCAACTATGATCCTCTCATAATTTAAATGGAAACTCACTCTAAGATGCCTATTTCCAGCAACCCCATTTATCAAAATAATATTATCAAAATACGCAGTACGCAATATAACAATTATAAATAAAAGAGGTTTAAAACTTTAATTAAATAAAAATAGTTTGTCGACATCATAAATTGAATCTATTAAGCTAATAAAATACATAGTTGTTGAAATATGCATAAAAGCTAAATGATGATCAAATGTTATTTATTTTTTCATATCTAAATAGGGTCATTTATTAAAGAGTGCCAAAAGAGGGGAATTTGGACATATCATGAATATGTATCTTCTTCTTAGCAATAAAAATATTTTACCTATAACATTTAATAAAAATAAGAAATATTAATATATATTTATATTCCATGCTTTGGTATGATTTAAGTTTTAAAAATTGCACATGTTATGTTAGTTTTAACACTATATATACCATAAATTAGAGATGTCATGCCCATATAACGGTTTGATTGAAGTTGAATTACCAATTTTTTTTGTAACTCTGTGATCGAAAATTTTCCGAGTTGTTATTTGAGCCGAGTCTAAAGCCACTGCCCGAGTTAACCGGGAAGAGTTGCGTCATTACCTAGATGTAATGTCACTCCCACTTTGACCAATTTAAGTGTATTGTCTCAAGAGTCACCGTGACGATCTTTGTCACAAAAACACAAAGCATTAATAAAACATAACAACGAGATTGAAAGAATGCAATTGTGAGATACCACATTATCAGCTTTCGGATGACTATCTGGGAACAATGTCGAGAGGCCAGCATTGATATCATTTGGTTTCTTGTCAAGATTCAGGAAAAACAAAAGAAGGGATAAAAACCGAAATCAAACGACAAAATTAAAAGGCTTACGTAATTGGCAATAGGAAGTCTTTGAGAATTTTTAGTGACCATCCATCTACAAATCCTTAGGCAAGAGAAGAAATTACAATATAATAAGGATGGCATAACCTACAAATGAATAAAAAGCAGAGCACTAACGATGTTATGATTTTTGAATATGAGATTCTTTTATCGTAATACCACCCAGCTACAACCTTCATACTTTCCTCCAGCCGAGTTTCACTAATGATTAACTTATCACACAATGCAATTTCGGAAAATATTCTAAATTATCCTCGACTAGAGATAAAACTACAATCTCGGTGGGCATCATGGGAAAATGGACATTAGTGGGACACCTCAAATTCAAGCATAGTGTTACTCGGAGCAGAATTAGAAATCATAACACTAGCGATCATAGAAATACTTGCAGGTACTACTAGTATGGCGACATTAATTAGAAGCCAGGAAACAAAAATTAATTCACTTAGAAGATAAAGGGCGACCTCGGTCACGAAATTTCCATTGATGTCGGGTTCCGGCTTCCTTAAGCCACGGGCGCATCAACATCGCTATTATCTAGAGGATAACCACATTATCCAACGTACATCAGTCAAAAAGTTTTTGTTTGGAGATATATTCCTAATACATCCTTTATTTCCCTCCATAGTCCTCGTTTCAATGCATGAAAAAGTTAATGCAGATTTACATTTATAATTTGCCACTAAATGAATATGAAGTTTGGTGGACATAAGCACTTGAAGTTTGGTTTCCAACAAATGTCAGGAAAAATACGAAATCGTATGAAACTAGCAAAAGAAAAGTAAATATATACTTGAGGAAAAATAGCTTTAAACGATAAATTATTTTTAGCACATTACTACCAACTCCGGTACACTTATTACCTCTTCTATTATGTAAAGAAGCAAACAATTTAGAAAAAGCATAAATTTTCAACCAATTTGATAACAATTAATTTTTAGTACTTTATACAGGTAAACCAAAGCATTTAAGAAATCATTTCCATTCTTTGCATTTTGTTTTTCTTCCTTTTAGTACTTTTAAGACCAAACACAACAAGATGTTCTTAGATATTTTAAGTGGTTAAATCAAGAATAAGTGAGCATTATCCATTTCACCAAAAAGAGAAAAAAAAAAAAAAAAAAATCAATAAGCGAATGACAAATGAACAATATAAAAATTTGAACAGGCATCCACTTTGCCATGGGGAGAGGAAAATTGCGAGAAATGAAGAAGAAGAAGAACGCAGTACCTCATGGAGTTTGGGGGCTTTACGCCAACCTCCATTTCGGAATTTGGCACTCTCTAAATATAGTCCACCGATTTGAGGGCATTGTGACACCTCCGACAATTGATATACTGATTGTCTTTTATAGAACCATAATCGAATGACCATTACGTGATTCCTCCCCACCTCCGCGATTAATACACGATCGGAATCACACGGAGAATGTTAGCAACAATCAAACAAAGAAATAAAGAACATAAACAAGTAGATTTTTAGTATATGAGAGAATGGAGTGGATCTATACTTGCACTTATCCATCAACGTAAACTGGAAGCGGAGTTTTCCCTCGTCTCCAAAATGAGTGCGAAGTGTAAAAGCATGAAGCATTGCACTGAGAGGGAACAAGACTATTTAAAGAAACTTAACGGCTAAAATGCTGAAATTATGGATTAGTTCGAGTTTATAGGTACAACCATTTATAACACATCAACAGTTCTATTTTAAAGATGAAGCCAATTTGAAATGATCTTGCTTATCCTAATGCCTAACAAACATTTAATTATTAATCACATTCCTTCCTGATGGCAGTTTCGAAGCATATACTCCAGTGCAAGGGTTGGGGGGATGTTAGAGTTTATAGTTTGAGCAAAAAGGGTATTTATTGCCTATCAAAAATCATGTTATTCTAGTATACCATCTACAAAAATTTCCAAGCTTGCTTCTATAGACAAAACTAGCTCTATTCTTTGGGTTTGTAACAAAAAGTATCAGGTGCAAACTCTTGAAAGGATAAAGAGATTCATTGAACATGTACAAAAAATTTGAGAGAATTTTAGTTTTCAAATGAATACATTTATTCATTTTCATTATTACAATCCACATCGAAGATTTGGGAAGCTTCATGGGAACATTCGTACGAGCTCCTTATTTCACAAATTTCATCGGATTTTAGAAGTCATAGAAAATTAAAATACCTTAATTTGAGGTTTCTATTCCACTCATATATTGCATAAAATTTGGCACAACCCCTCTCTGCTCTGAACAATGTTATGGAGCAGAAAGGAATTTAATTTTGGAAAAAGGGTAAATCGTAATTTCGGTAAAAATCAGGATTTTCTGAATCTCGGTGGTAGAAACGGACTTCACCGTTAGAATCGTCTACGCAAAATCTTCTGCGTTTTTCGAGCACGGGTATCGGGTGCGTAAAAAGCGACATGTGATGTGACAAAAGTCACCTATAACATGTACTCATGTGACACATGTTGTTGCATGACTAGAGGAGATGATGGAAATGGATGAAGCTGAATGGTGCGTGTCAAAATCCAAGACTTGAGGACATAGATGAAGTATTAATGGTAAGTTTAATGAATGAGACAAAGCCAGAATAAGTTATTATTCTCAAAGGGAAAGCCAAGCGTGAAGGGGATACGATTAGGTACGCAAGAATTTTTACGGTTTTTAGAGAGAATGTGTGCATTCTCTCTGGGTCCCGTGATCGATCGGACCGTGCGGTTCTCGGCGGTGCAAGTAAAGTTGTTCTATCTTTTGTGAGCTACGTGTGAACTATTTGGTGGAGTTCCGACAACTCAAGAGGTAGGGATCTTTCCTACTTGTGGTGATCCTTGTTTAAGAACCATGTAAATGGTTAGGAGCGTTATGAGGCTTGTTTTTGGCACGTAACTTCGGTCTCAAAAGCTTTTGAACCAGAAGTGAAAATTCCTATATTGAGTGATCATGAACAGTAACCCGGGAGTTTTACTGTTCACATGAATAGTGCTGTGAATATTTTTGTGTGAATTTCATGGTGTTGAGTGATTCAAAAATGGGCGCATGTTTGTTATTGGCAGAAATGAGCGATTTTGGTATAATTGGTGAGAATTTTATAACATGCTATGTGATTTAATTATGTTAATATAGCCTGCATGTGAATATATTAACATGAATGTGTTGGAATTGGCATCATGCATTCCAATATCTGAGGGCACCACTGGGAGCTGGGAGTGAGTGCGACATGAGAGTGAAAATGTTTGTGAAAGAAATTTCGGCCAGAAGATTTTGGGAGAAATTGGAGTTGGGAGACGATCAACGGATCACTTACGGATGAGGACTTCATAGCATTTGGAGGTTCTCCATGGTCGACTCGGAGGGAGTAGTCAATATTTTACCGAGATTTTGGTAGTGTGTTTCAGAACAAAAGCTTTGCTTGGCGGTGTACCACTGCATGTTGAAACCCAGGCATGTGTGGGAAGTCGATGAGGTTTCGGGACATGGGGATGGGTCATGTAGACATTCAGTAGGTTCATGAAATTGGCAGAATGTGTTTGTTAAATGCATGTGCGCGGTGGGGAGTGCAGGTAGGAAATTGTCTCTCTTTGGGCTTTGCTCACCATCAGGATCACTATTTCGGTGCGAGGGAGTATTGGGATGGGCGGCGCTCGCTAGAGGCCGCGTATAGTAAGAAGCGGTTGTGGCTTTGGGTATTCGTTTTGTATAACATGTATTAAAATTGCTTAAACTATTGATATATGTTTGGTAAGAGTAATTTACCAAATATAAATTCCTTTCTTATATTAGATAAAAGAGGGGCATGCAACGAGTTTCTTGCAACGACTCTTTACCTTGCTATTAACAAGCTCACCAAAAACCAAGCTAACCATTTCTTATATCCAAAATCACTAATCAAATTCAAATCTAAATACTCGTTATGAGGTATATCAGCATCATCATCGAATATTGTGACAACCCTCTTAGCTCCCACAATATCTTGTGTATCATCCATCCAGATCCCTTGCAATTCTGACGTCTAAATAGAGCAAGTTGTTTGCAACCCTTCAAAATCTTCACAAGATATTTACATTTTCTAAGACTCCTCCATAGATCCAAGTACATAAGTTCTGGATGTGAGTCCGGCAATGCCGAAACACATGAAATCTATACAATGTTGTTATAAGGAGGTTGATAGCAATATGAAAAGAGTTGGCAATGAAGAAGACCGATCCGTGGTAGGATTTCGTTCAAATAACATTTGACCTATTTTGAAATTTCCAAAATTTTCAACTTGCTTTGATAAATTTGGAATCATAGAGTTCTGTTGATAAATCGTTTGCCCCGTCAAACTACTTCAAAATCTGGGATGCCTACATATCAGAATTAAATTTATGCGAGGACAGTTAATTGGAATTTTGGAGAGTGTAAGATTTAAGGCTTATTGGTATATAGAACTAGAAGTTACAGTCAAAAGGATAATTTTCTTTTTCATAATAATAATGTAGAAGTAGAGATGCCTTACTCGTTTGTAACATAATCAGTTCTTTACCGGTGAGAATGGGGGCATTTCCGCTACGGTTAGCTCGAACTTCACTAATGCAGTAGAAATTTTTTTATGATGCTTTATCGCTAAGTCTCTTCAAAGCGAACAATATGGTTCTCCCATATATCATGAGGGGTTGATGTATGAAGGAAAAGGAAATAAGATACTCCCAGCGCATTGAGAGTTCAAGTAGCTTTATAACAAGACTTGCATACAAAGGGAACATCCAAGGTGACTCCATCCCAACTCTTTTAAAAGACTTGTCCACCAAAACGTCTGTGCTTGGTTTCCTCCCTTCCATCTGAGAAAATCAAGAAATATGAAACAAAAACTAAGTACATAACCAATCGTGAAACAAATATTTTCTTCTTTGAAAGAGATTCACGTGATTTTGTGAAAAGTGGTGATTAAAATGGTGGAGTACCGAAATCTATTTGAAACGTAAAATATTTTAAAGAGATTAATTTGACCACTTTTTCAACTTACCACTGTCATTTAAAACTTCACCCCACTTTGAACTTCCAAAGTTCATAAAACTTTCCACCTTTCGATGCAGTATTTTTTGGGATGATTATGTGAAAAAAGAATAGTAGAAAGTGAAAAACCGTTTATGTTCTAAAATTCAAAAAAATATAAAATAAATTTCAATTTTTATATAACCAGTTTTATTATTTTATTTTTGCTTTACAAATATACTCTAATGCACTCATATAAAGAAAATCATAAAATCACTTAGCCGTTCTGATGCCAGTACGAGAAAGGCATTTTCCCTTTCAATTGCGTAATTGATTATGTTGGGTCCGTCCATTTTGTGTGGGCTGAACCAATGAGCTAAGACCATAGTTTGAAAAAAAAAAAAAACAGAAAATCGAATCAAAAGAGAGCTTGAAGCTTGTGTCGGGCAGTAGCCAAAAAAGGTGAACACCAAACCAAGCGATGGTGCTCCAAACCAAGTCGACAACACCATCCAATTATGAACTAAGCAAGGGAACAAATCTAACAAAACTAGCAAAAGCCAAAGTCCCCATGGACAAGGTGGAAAATACCAATATAATAACAACGAGGAACAAAAAGATAAAAAAACAAGGGGCTTTGACCTAAAACATTGAAAAATTAAAAACAATAAAAGACTACATAATCAACTGGAACTTGGTAAAGAAGATCACCATCGCTTGGACCCTGTTGAGACCAACAACCACAACCCCCACTCAACCCCATTCAGCTAGCCCCACCCTTGAAACGAAAGGACATCGGGCACGCGACCCTCAAGTTGCCGAACCCTCAAGGCTGATGCCACCCACTTTGCGACCCAACCACCCGAGACAAGCGACCACTATCAAAATTCCACCTAAACTACTACCTGTGATCAGTGAGCTGGGCATCCCCACGCCACAAATATACCACCCCCAGAAAACACCAACACCCCGAGCACAAAGTCAGATCTTGAAAAGCATAGAGCGATGCTTGCAACCGCCTGAAGCCCGAGGAGCGCCAACGACTTAGAACACGACAACAAAGAAGCGAAGAATGCTGAGGAAAGGAGAAGTGGGAAAGAGAACCATTAAAGTCCAAAAAAAGGAACAAAGTCAATGCAGTTCTCCAGGCTGAGCCTTGGGCAACGTGAAGCCAAGGGCCTCTCGGTCGGCACTAGGCGCGATGGAAGGGGCGAAGCTCGTCGAATTAGCCAATCACTTGAGGAAAACACTAGAGCGAGGGTTAAGGATGAAACCCTAGGAGAGAAAAGGGAGAGAATGCAACCCATTCATTAACATTACCAATAAAACTATAGAATTCGTGCAATAAACATCACTCATGAACTTATCACTTGTCAAATAGTTTTCTTCTAAAAATCTACAATTTGTACTAATATACTTTTTGGTCTTCTATCTATGTGTTGATTGTAAAAAACTAAAGAAATTATTTTGATTCTAAACAAGGTATAAAAGCATAATGAGATCTAATTAAGCGCATGAAGTAAAGATCAAATCAAAAAATAAATGGATGAGTACAAATGTTAATCAAATCATCGCGTAGATTGAACTTAGAAATTAAAGAGTGATCATTACATCCATGGAGCACACCAGTAGTAACAATACACTAATAATAAAGAAGGGTTACTTAATGTATAAACCTCTCCAAATATTTGCTTAACATCCGCTAGGTGTCTATAGTTTTAGAAGAAGTTCCACAATTATATTCAATCAATCGAGAATAAATTGTCTTTTAAAATGACTTTGACTTAAATAAGCGGAATGGAAGGATAAATATTAAATATAATCGTTGTTTATTTAAACAAAAGGTTTGATGGTTTCACCTACTATCCAGTATTCAAAGCGTACAAGGTGGTCATCAAAATACCTTCAACGTTCCGAGAACTCGGTTGAGTATTTCCCATGATATGGGGGCGTTATGCTCTGACCATATGAAAAAGAATTAGTGTTTTTACCTCATCATGGCTAGTTTATGTGGTAAAACATTCCCAACCTTTAAAAAGGCAAGGGTATAAAGAGAAATCGTCCGAGGGTTTGAGTCCTAATGGGTACAGTTTACTACATTATAACTAAAGTGTTAGTTGTCAAAAAAAAAAAAAAAAAAAAGAAGAATACGTGCTTTTGTGAGTAGGTTATTATTAAACTGCGGGTACAGGTTCTAACCCAACCTCACTCACACGAGAGCTAAAGCTTTTATATGAGTTACAATATCGATAAACAAACTAACCCAGCAGTTGTACCTAAAACAACTTGAAGCAACAAGGTTTTTCTTCAACACCGTTTATGAAAAATGAGGATATGTCGTTCTATTTTTGGTTTTGTATGAAAATTTTATAGGCGGAAAGGAAGCTAATTCTTAATTCTTTACATATGCATTGCCATGAGTTACCTTCTGACAACTTCTTTACAAGAGTGGCTGATAATTCCTCTTCACGTGCATAAAAAGTGGCACAAAGGTTTCTTGAAAAAAAATCCATATAGTCTTTGTATTCATATAATATCTTGGCATCATCTTCACAAAAACCCACGCTCCTGATGTCTAAATGAACAAGTTGTTTGCAGCCCTTCAATATCTTCACAACATCTTCCTTCTCGATGAATCCTCCATGTTGATCCAGTACTTAAGTTAAAGGTAGAGCGACCAAGAAGGCGGCATCATCTCTGGAAGCAGATTATATGCGGTGATAGGCAAATGAAGTTGTTGCAGTGAGAACGTATCTGTGTTGGGATTTCGTCCACATAAAATCTCCCCTGCTCTCGAGTATGTCCAAATTTTTTTCCACTTGCATATATATTTTGGAATAGTAAGCGTTGATAGATGGATTATATGAACTAACGTCGAAACCTTTAATCAGGACACCTACAAATCACATTTACTTCATCTAAAACCACTTCTAAATTCTAAATTAATGGAATATATTTTGAAAATTGTAAGTTGGCAAGTATTCATATCTTGAGAACTAAATTAATTAAAAGGTAAGATGTCTTACACGTTTGCAACATACTCGGTGCTCGCAGTGGCAAGTAGGGAGTTTGATGATTTTTTGGCATTTCCGCGACCCGGTTAACTATGAAGACTCACGAATGCGAGGCAGGCCGAGTTTCCTTGATATTTCCTTCTCGGAGATCTCATTCTCACGCCCGT
Source organism: Tetrastigma voinierianum (assembly GCA_016808115.1). Classification (NCBI taxonomy): domain Eukaryota; kingdom Viridiplantae; phylum Streptophyta; class Magnoliopsida; order Vitales; family Vitaceae; genus Tetrastigma; species Tetrastigma voinierianum. The sequence goes on from JAEQBH010006788.1 coordinate 46,912, forward strand.
TATCTTCGGATATATAATCTAGATCATTGGTTTGATGCATCTAGGAAATATGAGATTTTCCCACATTGAGGTTCACGGCTAGCCTTATACCAAGACTTGCACACAAAGGGAGCATCCAACAGCAATGACTGTTGGATACGATTTCTAACAACCTAGATCACCATGGAAGAACACAAACATCATTTAATGGAGAAAAACACTGTAAATTACATACCTTTGGAATCCATGTGTCTCTTTCTTTGTTGATCTTGAGCCCGATGAAAAGTACGCAAAGAGGCCGATCTCAAGATCTCAAGATCTTCTCCCCCAGCGACCCTTTGAGCGGCTTTATGAGATTGCGATCACTTTTCTCGAGAGGAGAAAACCGTATGAGAGAAATACTTGTATGTGATAGAAATGTCCTTAGGGTTTTGGGAGGGACTTAGGCTTTCCTTAAATAGAGTTAAGACCACGGGCCCTCATAGCAGGCGGGCCGAACTACAGGCCACCGACCAGCCCTTATGATTTATTAAGAAGCCCAATAACCTCACTTAATTAGACCAATCTTAATTCAGTTTTAATTCCAATTAATGAAGCCCACTTAGCCAAAACAGCACATTCTCCGGCAGAATATTAGTGAAACAAGCTGATAATCTTTTAACTATATTGGTCTAGAGATTTATTCTTAATAGTCAATCCGATCCCATAAAGTCTCGAACAACTTTGAATCATGGCGGTAATTGCATGTACTCACGCAACCCCTCCTTACGGTCAGTGCTTTCAACTTTACCGATACGATTCAATATGGTAGTGTGTTTAAATGTGGATAATACCTCATAATGAGTGATACTTCATGTGTTATCCATTTTTGTTAGTCCATATTCTTCTCCTATGTCACAAAACCTAGTGTGTCACCGTAGAATATCCATTATGGTTCCAACGAACTCAGAGTATATATGTTACCTTGATAGGTAACTTACTTAATGTAACAAAATATGCTATTGAGGCTAATGCCAAGAATGCCCCATAGCCTTTATTCAAGGTTTACACAATGCCTTGATAATTATATGTACTCAACTCGATAAACCTACATTCACAAATACCTTATTGAATGCAAAAGAGTTGATACAAATTCAATTATTACAAAAATGTAATGAAATTGAATTCAACCTTTATTAGAAAGCAACTTAAAAACTTAATAGCTCCCACTAATTCACAAGATTCCATGATACCCTCCTAAGCCCATGTTAATGACATGTCGCTCAAATACACAAGGGCGATACTTTAGTTAGCGACCGTAATCATATCATCCGCTGATGTGCTCCACCGCAACGTCACCGTTTGAACTTTTCCTTTATGGTCGTACTGACTCCAAGTGTGTTTAGACCCCTTTGAGACCTCTCCGTTGTTGTTTATAAACACAACACTCAGCAGAAGTTACCGTCAGAATACAAATCGTAAGGCCTACATCCAATAAAATCAAACACGGTTAACCCCCTTAATTAGGTTTCCTGGAGAGCTGAATGCTTGAGTGGAAGTCGCTGAAAAGCATGCTGGCGAAACCCCGGCCTGGCATGGTGAGATGCAACACTGCTTTCTCACTTTCCATGATACTCGCACCCCAGCAATCAAAGATATAACCGCTGTTGACTTCTTTTCATCCTGACAGCCAGCAAAGTCCGAATCTGAATACCCAACTAGCTGTGTGTGGTCCCGAACATGTTTTAAAATCTCTAAATATATAGTCTGGGCTTCTCCTTAAGTACCTCTACAACCTTCTTTGGCAAAGAACCCAATGATCATAACTCCGGGTTTGACCTGATATCCCGCCTAGGAAGTCCCATAAAGGCAATATCGCCTAGTGCATACTGAGCATACATAATACCTCCCCAAGTGCACTAGCATAAGGCAGACTCTTCTATTCGGCTTTCTATATCCGAACGCAGGACATCATGGATAGGACTCAATTATCACCTTTACAGACAGAGCAATTCCCGGTTTTTACATGAAGCTGCATGTTGAATCTTCAAAACACGATCAACATATGCCCTCCGAGATAAACCCAATAGTCTCCGCAAGAACGATCCCTGCGAATCCTTTCAATGCTCAGACAAACACGCCACCAAGGTCCTTCATATCAAAGTTGCTGATGCAATAACCGGGCTATGCTCAGCCATGCGACTAAGGTCACCGCTTGCGCGTACCATCATCCACATAGAAAGTATTAGGAAATGAATTTCCTCCCCACCGACCTTTGGCAGTGATATACATTGATTCACTTTGTTCTCAACAAAACCATATGAAGCAACAACACTATGAAACTTCAAGTACCATTGTCTAGAAGCTCGCTTCGAGACCATAAATAGACTTTTCGGGCCTACATACGAGTTTTTTACCCGAATCATTTGGCTACCAAACCTCTGCCACCTGCTATAGACTTCTTCTTTATTAAGGTCTCCATTTAGAAAAAGCCTAGCCAACATCCATCCTGTGTAACTCCATATCAAATGATGCACCAATGCCATGATCACTCACAAAGAATCTTTTAGAACAGACCTGGAGAAAAGTCGCCTGGCTAGTCTAAATTCCTTCTTTCCTCTCGAGGAAACTCGCTACCGCTCCTCAGCTTCAAACCCTCAATCTTTCCCTTTAGAGTCCCTTTGTCTTTATACAATCTATTTGCCCAATGGGCTCATGACCCTCGTGTAATTCAATGCCAGTTCCTCAAACTCCATTATGCCTCATAGATTGAATTTCATCTCTCATCGTGATCTAACCACGCTTCTGACTATACAGTACCAGTCATAAGCATCGGATCTATCACAGAACCGATATCGTAGTCTTGCTCCTATATAGACTAAATAGTCCTAAGTGGGTATACCCAACAAGCCTCCCAGTGGATCTCCTTCATCGGAGTAGTAATGTTTCTCACATTCGCACCCCAGTTTCTAATGAATCTGACAAGAGCCGCCCCAACAATGTTAGGACCCTAGTCTCAACAGTTCAATACAGATGTGGGAGTTTCCCCCCACAATTATTCAGATGGGAGGGAGATGCAGATACTACATTACTCACCGTACTATCATCCCCCAATAGTCCATGAGCAGCCACTTTCTCTGCCTACCACTAAACCCTAAAACTTTAGTCAACAGGATTCCACAATTCTTGTGCCTCCATTGATTATATGGAACCGATATCCCTTTGAATGTTCCCGTAAGATACAAAATAACACCCTATGAGTCTGAGTCCAACTTACTTAATGTTGGATTATATAACTTTACTTGACATCCCCAAACCTTAAGATGGTTTAAGCTAGGCTTTCGCCCACCATAACTCAAAGAGTCATGGTACCTCAGCAGGGGCACACTCCATCCCAAAATGTACAAAGTCAAGTTTCAAAGCTTCACCCCATAGAAAACCTGCAATTTGTCCTACTAATCATACCCTTACCATTTCCATAAGAGTATCGATTATGCCTTTCGGCTATACTCATTTTGCTCAGACTCCTGTGCATAGTAACCGTGCCACTATCCCGTAGTCCTCTAAGTATTTGCGAATGGCCCCTTTGCCGTGGCCCGCCGATTCGCCATGTTTGCCATAATACCTTAATCTCTACGATCTAACAACCTTTATTATGACTTTTCCCAACCACGACTTCCTCGCTCAAAAACCCTTGAACTTGTCAAGAGACTTTAATTTTCTTAATCATACAAATAACCATATCGAGAATAGTCATCAATAAATGATGAAATAAAAATTTCTACACAAGGTTGCCACATAAGGTCCACTTATATCAAGCAGGAATGACTTCAACAAGTTTAACTACTTGATCGCAGCTTCTCTTATCTTTGGCTATTTTACCCCTTACAATTTCACGTGATATCTCTAAGTCATTTTTAAGAAAGGTGTAGGATATTGGTTAGTCTTTATTAGCCTTTCTACTCCCTAATCCTTAGAGATGCGTCGTAAGTCGCTTATGCCATAATGCATAAGACTCATCCTTAGGTAAAGGGTCTTTTTGAAACAACCTTTTCTTCCGAGCATAAGCCACGTATGTCATCGGGAGATAAACTTAATCTATATAATCCGTTGGACATATGACAAGACTCCAACCTTATTTTTGAATTAAGAAATATTAAAATAATATTGCTCTTACCTTAAAAGAATAATCATATGAATCCAAACATGATATCGAAACTAAAATTCTTCTAAAGAAGGTGCCATTAAAATGTATCTTTCAACATCAACTTGAAACTTAATCTAAAACTAAGATTACATATTCCCACTTAATATGACTCAAATTCCTTCTCGTTATTTCCCCACGCTGAGCTTTGATTCATCCTTGCTCGCTTCCTCCCTATGGAAATCCCCCAGATGCAAACAAAATATATTAGTTGCTCCACTATCAAGCCACTAAGAACCGGATGGTGCTCGTATAGGCTGGATTCACAAACAAGTATTAAAGAATCATTACTCAGAAGCCCACGCTTGGACATCCAAGCTTTAAATTTTGTACAGTCCTTCTTCATGTGACCTTTCTTCTTACAAAAGAAGCAGCGATCACCATCCTTTTTCAAGAATGTCTTCTTGACCTATATCAAGCCGATTGACCTAAGAGTTTCTTGAGCACCCCTTGGAGTTCCCGACTTTGAACTCTTTTATTCTTCTTATGTGGAACCAGCAAGCATATAAGGCCACATGCTCTTTCTCCTTCTTTCGCTCTTCTTCTTCACCCACCACCCTCGGAATAAGTCATTAACCCACCAAGTCTCGCCTTGGGAATTGTGGTAGTTTGTCTCTATAACCCAAAATCAGGGTGGAAGGGGGTGTCTGTGTGGCTTCTGATGTGCACAATGTGCATCAGAATGGTAACGTTAAGAGCTTGAGTTTCGCCTCTCAGTCCACCTACATCCCGAGGACATCTCTAACCCCAAATTACCATCATACTCTCATGTTGGAAGAGCTTCTTTCTGGAGAAGTGTTCCAACCTCAGCATTGGACGAAACTCGATTTCTAGCCTCTATAGCTGCCATCATTTCCTTTAGCAAGCATGGGTTTACCGGGTAAACCACTTTTCAAGTGTTCTTGTATGATTTCTTCATTGTCAACAAGCAAATCCTCTATTGTCTTCCCAGTAGCAAAGTCGCTTTCTCAACAAGATAGAGGATGGATATCTCGCCGCTTTATCCATTCAAAGTTTTCCATGTGAACATCCGCCAACTCCATTCCAAATATAGTCCTCTTTCCATTTCTTAAAATTCAATCCAGTAAGGATCTCTATTGAAATGGAATCGTCAGTCACGTAAAAATCGGGATCGAAAAATAAACAAAACAAGATAATCGCATCATGTGAATACTCTCATACGTAATTCATACATCATCAGATAATCACCTTTGGGCGTAGAATAAGACATGTAGTTGTATTGATTCTCCACATGATAGCGCCATGAGAACATATTCTAATCCTTCGTGAAATCACCACCTGCGTACGAACCACCAAGATCGCCTATTTCTCATTGCATGCCATCATGTATCCCCTCCATGAACTAACACATGATCACCTCTTGGGAGTGCTGGACTACGTAATAAAACATGAGACATCCCCATTAATATGAAACTCGATATTTCTCAACCAACTGGTGCCACTTCTGGGCGGTCATGTACCCCAATTGAACTCTTGAAAATCACTCATACCAAGGATATAAACTTTATGTATCACATTCAATATATGTATGCCAATTATATTTGTTCAATTCATTAATAGTCAATTAATTTAGAACTTACACACTCTTATGCAAAGCAGTATTCATGTTAGTTTCTATGTATTTCCTCAAACCATAGAGAAATATTCAAGAACAGTGGAAAATACCCTAATAACTAGCATACATAGGTTCTATACGCATTTTCATATCCGTAAAGTCAAAACATGCTGTCAATATACCAAATTGTAGCACTCTCGATACGAGCCCCAGGTATCAAAACTGCTCTAAAATACCCCTCCCACGCGCCCTCACGCGCCACCGTAATGTCTTGGCCGCGCGTGGGAAGCGCGGCGCGCATCAGGTCCGGGCCGCGGTCACCGGGTCGGGTTTGACCGCTGGACCCGCTGACCGCTGACCGGGCCTGCCGGTGACCGTTCGGCTGACGCTGACCCCGTCGGGTCGATATCCGGCTCGTCACGGTCGGGTCAAAGTCGACGCCATCACGACGCCGCGACGCTACACAGCCCACGCCATCGGGCCACGCCATCGCCACGCTCGCTCACTAACTAATCGCGCGTCAACAAACGGACGCGTGATCCGATGGACCGGTCGGGTTGTCGACACCGCGCCGACGTCATCAATGACGCCAATAATTCGCTAGGAACGCCGCGCTGCAGCCGCACGAGCCGCCGCCTTCAACGCCGCTGCGGGTGGGCGCCGCGTGGCGGCGCGAGCCGCCGCGGCGGGCAGCTTCCCCGGCGACGCGGCGCCCGACCGCGCTGTGGGATCAAGTTCTCGTCGTGAAGATTCCAAATATAAAAATATTTCAATTTGGATGTATAGAAAAATCCGAAATTGACATCGTCCGATTTTTCATAAAACCTTAAAAAAAAAAATTTCCTCCAAATCCGTATGTTTTGAGTTCTAATCCATGGTCAGCCTCGATACCAACCTGCTGGATACGATTTCTAACAACCTAGATCACCATGGCAAGAACACACAAACATCATTTAATGGAGAAAAACACTGCAAATTACATACCTTTGGAATCCATGTGTCTCTTTCTTTGTTGATGCGGAACTGATGAAGAGCTGCAAAGAGAACCGATCTCAAGATCTCAAGATCTTCTCCCAAACGACCCTTCAAACTCGGTTTCAAGTGAGATCGCCGATCACTTTTCTCGCAGAAACCCTGATGAGAGAAATGCACCGTATGTGATAGAAATGTATCCTTAGGCCTGGGAGGGACTTGAGCTCTTTAAATAGAGTTCGACCACTCCTGCCCCTCCTCATACCCTGGCCGGCCGAACTCAAATTTACACACCACCAAAGGGCAATGGATATGATTTATTAAGAAGCCCAATAAACCTCACTTAATTAGACCAATCTTAATTCAGTTTTAATCTAATTACTAAAGCCCACTTAATGAAAAACCCACAAATGACCCATTCCACCTTCCCTTAAAATGACATTCACCAAAATATCCTCGCTTTAAGCCATCCCATTTTCGCCCTTCCATCTCGGCCATAAATTGAAAAAACGTATCTTCATTTGATTAGTTTGGATGCCAAATAAGCATCTAGGTGGTTTTGATTAATTTCATTAAAAATCTTTGAAATGAAGTATATAGGAATAATATTATAAAAAGAAGTCACCGTTTTAAAAGAGCATAAACCATATATACCTTCAATTTCTTGCTACAATTTTAGGAGAATAATTTGAAAGCTCTACGGTTTACCATTGCTGTTACCATCATCACCAACCTCCACTCCATTAGTCTCTCTTGTTAGCAGTTAATGTTTCAGCCTTTAAGGGTGTCGGTTCTTCCCTCCAAATATAGCTTCTATACAAGACACTCAGATCCTGAACTTCCAAATATAAGTCTCCACCTCATCATTCTTTATAGTATCTTGCTTATACTCCCGTGAAGAAATTGATATCCGTATAAGGATGTTCAACTCTAAATTCCTTCCTGCCAATGGCCGTGGTTGCATAGATTTTGTCCAATAATCCAAAGATAGGTAGTTCCATGGAACGCCTTTAATAGGCGTGACATTCACCTTGGCACCTCTCATAAACAACATTATTTTGTTCCTTTTTCACTCTCCTGCCTAAAGAGCAAATCACGCAAATACCTACCGAGGCCATAATCTATACCATCCACAGAAATGATTATATATGTAGATTTAGAAAAACAAATAGGTGGACTAAGTCATCAAAATCATCAATCTTATCTAAATTCCACTCGAATTTCAACAATAATTTAAAGCAATTGTTATGGAACGACTGCTCAAACTTTGTGCATGCTTTCAAGAAATCATTCACACAGATCGTAATTGTTCTAAATCAAATTTCATTTTCCTAGGTTGCGCCTTCAAGATAGGCGGATTGGTGGATTGATGCTTTTTAACCTCATCTCGAACTAAAATTCAATATCCCAAAGAGAAAAACTGACTGCCGGCTAAGTAATATGCATCGAGCGGATGCGTTAAAATCTTATAAATGAAGGGAAACAAGAAATGTAAAAACAAAGGACCTTATTACTTCTGGAGGTGGGATGAGAAACCGAGGTCACAAAAGCAATTGGTAGAATCTTTCTGAAACTTATGAAACTTAATCCAATCATTGAGAATTTGTTTTGCAATTAAAAGCACATATGGAAAAAAGTTTGAGTTCTCCCAAATCTTTTTCAAACTTCTCAAAATTCTCTTGAGATGTTTTTTTTCCAAAGATGTTATCTAGTTTTTCTCAGATATAACATAGCTTAGTATGTTGTCTTGGTGGTCCTGAAGCTTCCTTTTGGAATTGATTAAAGAATAAGCAAATGAGCAATTATCTACATTCTCGATCCAGGTTTTTTGACAAATTTTTCATTAAAAAAAAATCTATTTTTAATGAATATTGGAATAAACAAAAAGTTAGGAAGTCACCTTTTGTTAAAAAATAAAATTATCCTTAAAATTTTAAGTGAATAAATCCAAGATATTTCATATTAACCGTTAAAACCCCTAAAATATGATTAAGCACTCCATCCCAAAATTAAGGCCTAATATATGAAGCTAAATACAAGATTAATGAAATAAATTTAAGAACAAATTCTTCTTATCCATTAGCATGCCCAAATCTCAATAATCAAGCTTGCCATGAAAGTCCACAAACAGTAATCAACACCCCAAACAAGTACTTCAGCCAAACTAAATGTAGAAATGATAAAGAGAAATTTACTCTACTCGAGGCTTAAATATGTAGACGCAAAGGTACAAATGAAGAAGATAAGGAAAAAGTCGTGTTTGGGTTGTGAGAAAAATGGGAGAGGAAAATGAGAAAGAAAAGATCATCTTTTTTCTTTTCTTTTTCGAACTCGCGCCAAGCCCTCGTAGCCGAATTAATCAAGGAGTTGTGTCTTGATATGTCCAAATAATTGTGTTTTTATCTATTGAATCTAAATGTCTAACAATCAAGCATTTGTTTCCTCAGTGTTCTATTCCAACAACTTTATATAATAGATCCACTTAATTCAAATTGAGGGAAAAAAAAAAGGCTATGATATAGCATATCCGTCAAGTAATCTTAAGGATACAACTTTAACTTCCTTCTATTCGTAAATGAAATATTTCAACACTAGAAATTCTCTTGCCTTAATACCTTTTAAGATTAACTCTTGGTGGATTATCTTTTTCTTAGATAGTCATGAAACATTACCCCTTAAAAGTTTTTTTTTTTTTTTTGGAATATTACTATTAAGTCGTAAACCCGAAAACTCTAAATTTTCCAAAAGGGTAAAACGGTACTCTGGGCCAAAATTTCGAATTTTTCTAAATCTCGGATGACCTAAACCCGACCACCGTTGAAATTGTCTCGCAAAATCTAGTTACCACAGTGTCGACCTTGCCAAATTCCAAGAAGGTCAGAATTTCTACATTTCAAGGAGGCACCCACGATGTCGCGGGACACGCGGGCGCAACTCGAGTGCCTCAAGATGAGAGCCACATGTCAGGCCAGAGCTAGTCAAACATGAGCGCTCAAGTGTGCTTTCAGGAGACACATGGCATCATGCCATTAGAGTGAAATCCAATGGGAATAGATAAGGTGATATGGAAATCTACGCTGTCCAATGAGAAATGGACACTAGGCATGAAAGGACAAGTCCTCTTGACCAAGTTTTCCCAACTGGTTTAGGGAGAGGAAAAGAGGGGTGAAAGAGAACCAAAGAGAGAGAAAGAAGGAGCTGAAAGAGAGAGAGTCCACCTTCTCTAGATTTCTCAAACATCGATCCGTCTGTAATCCCAAATGAGACCTGTAGTTAAGTCGATCCCCATCCCAAAGCCACGTGTGGGGCATCGATATTGTGGAGTTTCGAAACTCGAGAGGTAGGGTTTTCTCCTACTTAGCCATCCCTGCCAAAGCCATTTTAGAGCGGATAGGGATGCCTAAGGCCTGAACACTCTCATGTTTTCAGTTCCAAAGATTAGACCGAGTGGGAGAAAATCCCTAGCAAGGGTCGTGAACAAAGCTTCCTTGAGACCGAGGCTGGACCGTTCATATGACCTCTGTGTGTTGTTGTGTGCTAATTGTGTGATTCGGGCAACTCTAGCATGGATCGTCGGATTGTTTGTTAGCCCATGTGAGCTTAATTTAAGTGTTAGTTATTATGGAGCAAATGTAAATATGTTGATTGTGTATAAACAAGTAGTATATGCACGCTTAATATATTAACATGAATTATGTTGTGGAAATGGTATAACAGATTTCATATGCACTGGAAACCCAGAGTAATAGGTGCGGAGTGCATGACATGAAAATGATGGTTGTCAAAATAAATTTGACGGAAGATTTTTTAGAAGAAATTGCCTTGGAGCAGTTGTCCAACCGCTTATCTCAGGAGGAATCTAAGGATCGTTACTTTAAGGAATATCCAACAATTCATCTCAGGTTAACTTAACAGAACTTTATCGGAAATTTGTATTGTGTTTTCAAGAACAAACCCTTTTTTGTTTTGAAACAAGGTTTTCTCGCACATGGCTAGGTACGTGGAGGAGCTGTAATGAGGGCTCGAGATGAGGGGAAGGGGCGTATCACATTCTCATCCATAACATGTAGACATTTGAGTGGACTTGTATGTTTTATTTGAATGTTTAAAAAAGCATTGCAAGGAGTTAAATTTAGCGGGAGTAACCCATGTGATAATTCCAATTACCGGGCATTGCAAACACCTTTGCTCGAGGGAAATTATTTCGTGCATCAAGGTTCACCTAGGGATGGGACGATCCGGTGGGCCCTTTAGAACAAAGAAATGGCCATATGTGGCCTTGTTATGTATTATTGTAAAAATCTTGGTAAAAGACCCAGTTTTGGATAATTTGTAATCACAGAAAATTGTAAATTAACTCCTTTTTGTATAGAATATATATTTTGGTGAGTATGGATGTATCGGCCGACGTGGCCATTTTTACTCACGTATGGGTCTCATGATATGAGACACACAAGCTCACAGTCAAGTGGTCAACTGGGACCCCCAGTTTTAAAGTACACATAAGCACTAAGGCTCTATCACCGGGCCATTCCTCTCATGATTGTCTTCGGATAAGGTAAAGCAATGAACTAAGAAATATCTTAAAGAATTAACTCTGCTTATAAACAGATCATGTGTGTCAATAGCATCAACAATCTCATGAGGTGAATAACTAGGTGAACCAGGTTACAAACCATTCGAATAAAGTATTCATTTTCACCGAGATAAACATAAGAATATAAATCAACATACATGGCACATGACACATGAAGATGTTTCATTAATCGTCTGTTCCTAGCCTTACGTCTCGCGGGCAACCCATTGCAAGAAATTCCACTCATTTTTCAATTAGGTTACAACTGGCCCTCAGATGCAGACACTCCCTCTTTCTAACGCGCTCTTCACCTAATTTCTTCATAATGAAATATGGAATAAGGACTTTTATCCCCCTAAACCCACATCTAGACTATAAGCTGCCCTCAATCTCACCCAACAAGAGATAAAAAATCTACCCAACATCAAGAGTCGAAATACAAATTTCTAAAATAGGTATGATGATATAAAACAATTTCTTCTTAGTTTGTGTCAATCGTTTTCCTTCATCAAGATGTGATTCCATTTATAACTCCATGGGAATCGAACCAAGAAAATCAGACACATGTTCCCTTGAGTTTGGCCCAATCAAACCAACCCGCCAATCCGCTTCCATAGAAAGTCCTTCAATCAAGCTAGTTGGATTCCCTTCCATATTCACTGTTTAGGAATATTTCCCTTCCATAGAAAAATCATTAATTTATGCACAATCTTCCAGATTTAATCTACCTAGGATTATTAACTGATCTTCCTAATTTGTCACCGTGAATCACAACTACTGATCTTCAAAATTTTCTCACCAAAATCATATTAGACTTAAAATAGTAAGCCTAGATATCTAGCTTGGTCTACCAACAATAGAATCATATAATGTTGTGAATGGAGCTTGACCACGAAAAACACGAGAGATTTTTGCCCTGAAGGGTCGTGCCAACTTAACTCTAACAATATCTTAGGTAGAAACCAGAGCCTTTCTTTCTCTCCTAAATAATAATTTTAATCATGAAACTCTCATGATTTGCGTTTCCGCATTCATTCTTCTAAACATCAAGAAAAGGGAGAACACTTATAATTCCGTAGCTATGTTGTCTATGGAAGTTAACATGATGTCCATCATTGTTGCATAGCCCGTTTATGCGGCCATGGATTATGATCCATTTTATATATATTCAAATCCTCCACTCACTGTAAAGTATGATTAACAAGAAACCAAGATAGTTAACTAGTATAGTTCAAACTACTAGATTGCTGGGAGTTAACTGCAGGGAGCTCGGTTTTAAAGCTAGCATGGGGTCATAACTGTATGGAATAGTAATCCAATGAATTGAGATGATATTTGCTCCATCAAGATGATGGAGCAGAAACCCAAAGTGGGCGGTTCAAACCGTCTCGTCTCGAAGAACGCCAGATGAGTTGTGCTAGGGGTGAGATGTCACGGGAACCCAAAGTTAGCTAGCTGGTTCTCCCCAAAACCCCGTTGAGGTGCGCCGCTGACTGACACCAAGGGTACCGCCTAATCTAGATTTAGTTACCCAATTCAATCTTCATTCTGATTCAATTTGCAATTGTGGTTTATATATATCAAATTATCTGAATGAAAAATATCAACCAATTATTCATTTCCTGCCAATTTCTTACATGGTATCAAAGCCACAATTCAAACCTCTCCCCTCTCTCTCTAGTCGTCAGCCTCCTCCCCTCCTTGGCTCACCTCATTCCTCACAACCCACTCCCGCCTCTCTCCCTCGTTTCTACCTGCAGTCATGGCTCAAGCAGTCACTCAACAAATCACCGCTCCCTTTGATCCCTCGCTTCACCTCTCACCATCATCAACATATCCCATCAAAACATTGTCAAACTCACATCAACAAACCACCTCTCCTAGAAGCTTCATATTGAAGCTATCCTCATCGGCTACGACCTCCATAAATTTATCAATGGCTCTCACTTTTGTCCACCGGCCATGACTCGCTCCGCTTCACCGTGCATATGCCGATCTAGACTCCTTTCTCCCTTGACGGACAAGACAATGCTCCTGGTGCTTCACGCTCCATCTCTCGTCTATCACCCCTTATTCAATACCCTCCACCTCCTCATGCCCGGCTCACCCTTGTGAACACATACTCATCCATCTCGTGGGCATATGGCAACCAAGGATCAACTCTCACTGTTTCATCATGGTTCTAAGACAATCACCGAATACATGCGCTTTATTAAGTGTCGCCAATGGGTCATTGAGACGCTTACTAAATCGAGACAAATTCTAACGGCCTCAAAGGTCGAGTTGGCTACTTGAACAATGGGGATAGGGGATACCCTAAGGGACATCTGAAACTCTTTAGTTGGAGCTGGGATTCTGAGAATTAAAGTAACCAATTAGGTTTTGATGAAACACAGAAATCCTTGGAAGGCTACGGCATCGTGAATGTCTGGTTTATTTGCTAGGCTTATTTTATGTTGTGGGACATAGGGTGGGCTTCAAGCAAGAAACTTTATCTTTTGCATAGATTATGTGTCATTAAATACCAAGAATTATTAGGGTCTGGGATGTCATGTTTTTAGGACATATAATAGTAATTAAATAAGATATTTCATTGTGTTCTGGATTTGCAGTATGTTGCTAGTTTCTTTACGTATGTGCAGAATTTCCGCCAAAAAATATATAAGCCAGAAGCCTTAAGATATTTGGGAGGCGAAAAGCCATAATATAACTAAAACACATTAACTAATGAAAATTTCCCTTGCCTAGGAAATATAATGTAAAAATTGAAGTAGCAGATATAAGAAATTTGGTAAATAAGGGAGTTTAAATGATTTAAGACAGAAGAGATAAAAGGAAAATGAATAAAAAAAAAAATCTGTGGAAGTCTGAAAAGAGAATGCGAAAAGATAGTTAATGGCATACTAGTATCAAACTAGTGAGTTAAGATTAAGGAGTGAAACAAGCACACCTTATTGGCATTTGTGATCTGAATCTTTGATAAACACTATAATTTTAATCTCAGGCAAGATGACTGAGATAACAACAAAAACAAAGGTATAAATCAGAAAGAAGATTTCAGTAGCTTGGCTTAATATATCAGATTATGACAAAGTGTATGGATCTCATAGCGAAGGTTCATTGGAGAAGCCACCATTGATTCGAGCAGTGAAGCATTAGAAACTATGTCTCTTTGGAAATCTCATGTCCTGACTAAACATGAAAAAAACTCATTGAATCAAGTGATGTATGCGATGAACACTCCCTAATCAAGGTTAAGTATTGAACAAGTTTGATATCAAGGTTTCAACTTTTACATGTTTCAACCACTCCAGGACTTAATTAGCTGTCTGACTTGGATTTGGCATTTAAGAGCTGCAAAAAAAACCATAAATACAAGGCATATTAATTTATTCTAACTTCATCATTCAATATTAAGAGTAAGAAAATATAGTAAAAATAGCACTCTTTCGTCAAAAGAAATGACGTAAATTCCGGTGATGTTAGACAGTTCATGGACCTTGTGCACGAAACCTGGCCACATTTCATCAAAAAGTTTTGCAACTTGTTCGTATGTATATGAAGTTGTGGTGTTGGGATCAGACAGTCTTATATCCTATAAAAAATTTAGAATAAAATCAATTAGTTGTTGTTATAATTAAATCATTAAATTCAAATCGAATTGTTAATCTAACCTCATTTAAATGTGTAATCACATTTCTCATGAACTTTAGGAAACTGTAGGTTTGTTCATCTGCACTGACTTGATATGCTTTTTGGGCCTTATCTTTAACTTGATCAAGGCGAGGGTCATTATACTTCAACAAAATATCAAGCCAGCTTAGGGTGGTTAACTTCTTAAAATTCCTTAACATCCTAAAAAAAATTCCAGTCTTCCATGATTCATACTCGACATGGTTTAACCAGGCCATCTCATAACAATTTCCTTTATCTCCCCAAGATTGGATGTTAATATTTAATAATCTTTTAATGCCATAGCATCTGAGAAAATATTAAGTCATATAAAGCATAAATTAGATTAAAAAATTATACTTGACAATTTTAATTAATCTTACCTTTGACCTTTCTTATCCTTACTTGAAAGTCGATGAGTTTTCTAAGATGATATAGTCTGCGGCTTCGTTCTTTTGATCGAAGATGTCCTCTATTGTGTGATTTGAATACAGCATTGTCATTCGCTATGGCTCTAACATTCATGGTTGCTCTTAAATTTTTATCACACACTTTTATTGCTAAGTGTTTCATAATATGTCCCATCGTCAATGCCTTTCTCTACCTCGGCAAGATAACAAAGGCCTCTGAGTATATCACACACTTGAGCACGGATGGTCATCACAGTTCCAATGGAAATACTCTTTAATCTGATGAAGAGTATTTCTAAGAAGAGAATAACGGCGAAAGGAAAGGGGGTTCAAGGGACAATAAGATAGGGATCATGACTATATTTTTTCATTTAACCAAGCTAAGGATTTTGACTCCGTCTACATTCTAAAACCTATAATGCAGGATAACGTAACATGGTTAAAGAAAAAAACAATCTTGTTGGTATATGAAAATTTTGACACCATTCTGACACAATGGTTGGTGGACAACAAGTTCAAAAAATTGAGGGTGGTAGTGTCTCGGTTGATTTTCCTGGAAATTATTCGATTGGGTGAGAAAACTTTCATATTCTTATCTTTTGAGGTTTTAAATATTTAAAAATATTTATTTTGATATATAATCAAAATTTTGTAGTGATATCTTGAGAGGCCCTCTACGTATCTTGGGGAAGAAAAACGTGTGATAGGACATATTGTGAAACACTTATGATAAAGATGTGTGATAAAAAATGGAAAAACAAAACTAGTTAATGTTAAGAGCACAATTGGAATGACAATCTTTGCATTCAAATCAATAATAGATGACAGTCTTCAATCAAAGGAATGAAGTTGTAGTACCATATCATCTTAGAAAACTCATTGACTTTATCAAGTGATAAGAAAGGTCAAGAGTAAGATTATAAATTAAAATTGGTCAAGTATAATTTTTAAATAATTTATGTTTTATGACCCTAATATTTTCTTTATGCGGGAGGCAAGGTATTAAATATTAACATCCACCCAATTTTTTTTTTTGGGAGATAAAGAGAAATTGTTATCGTTGGTCGAGTTAAAGCTAGTATTGAAAGTATAATCGTGGAAGGCTATTACAAGGTCAGTGGGGTGCAAGCAACCAGCTTGAAGCTTGCCCAGTATTTTTGTTGAAGTATATGACCTATATGATATCAGAGATTAAAATAAAAGGCCAAAAAGCGCTGTCAGTCGTCTTGTGGCTAAACCTGCGGGGTTTCTAAAGTTCATGAAAATGTGATTACACACGACCCAAACAGGTTAGATCAACACAGTCGACTGAGTATGTTTACAATCTCTTTCCTAACAAACCAGTTTTATTCTAAGCCCATAGAATATAAGCTGTCTGACACCTGCTGCCACATACGAAACAAGTGCAAGCACGATGAAAATAATAACGCGATTTCATACCGCAGAATCACGTGAGCTCTGGCATCACCGAGGTACTATATGTGCTTGACAAGTTAGTGTTATTTTACTTATTTATTTTTAAATTTTAATATTGGTATTTTGGTGAAATAAGTGTAATATGCTGTATTCTATAGTTTTGTAGATTTCTTTTAAATGACAACCAAGGCTATATGTGCCATCAAATCGGAGAGTAGCTGACCCAAAGGGTGAAACATGATATCAAGCACTGTTGCTGCAACACTTGATTAGAGACCATCTCATACATCGCAGTCCCAGTGCCACTGCATGTTGGCTCGAGAGCATGGCATTCAGCAAGCAATTTCTAGCTGTTTCTGCTGAATCATGTGCCTCTCGTGACTGCTATAGTCCCTTTTACTATATATCGATATAATAGAGTGAAAATGCTAGCTGCCTTTACGACCATACACTTTAATTTATTTTGTTATTATGCAATTTAAGCTCTTAATAGAAGACAAGTGTCTATCGAGCATGCATTACATCGATGCTGTCTGTTATTTCACTTCATATCTTAGAACTCTACTAATTTGATAACTGTATGCCATTAACTATGCTCTTACTCCTTTTGAGGCTAATAGATTTTATTCATTTTCCTTTTGGCTCTCTTCATCTTAAACTCCACTTACACAATCTATATCTGTTGACTCTTTAAATTACTGATTTCTAAGCAGAATGATTTCATTAATTAATGCGTTTTAGTATGTATGACTTCCCCCAAGTAATATCTTTGTATTCTTAGTTATATTTTTCGAAGGAAATTAAGTATCTGAAAGAAACTAGCAATATCTTTGCAAATCGACTTCTCATTTATAGGTTGACCTAATTTACCAATCAACCTATGGTAGAAATGTGATTAAAAGAAAAATCAGCCAACCACCCTAAACATATAAATATAAATGAGATAGTTGAGTCTTTTTTGCAGTTTGGAATTCCTAAGATACTCCTTGTAATCTCTTAGACTCCACGTGGGTATAATGGCTTTAATGTGCATTCTCTTAGAATAAATAAGTCATTTTTATTTTAATGAATCATTTCTTTCTTTCCTTTTTTGATAAAATAAATACAAATCAGTTTTGTATACTTCCCTTTAATACAAATTTACATTAAAGGTTTGTATACTCACTATGTTAACAATCTCATCGGAAAACATTCCTTTTTTTATGAAGTCTTTCTTTTTTAAAAAAAAATGCAGCTACAGGAGGGCAATGAGAAATTGCTTTCGAGCCCTCAAACTAATGGGGGATTATGGGGTTAGGAAAGTGGGTTTGACTTTATAATGGCATTGATTGAGAGGGAAAAAAGAGCATATTTAAGGGAGATGGTGGAACCCTTCAGTAGGATGTATAGGAAGGAAAGACCAAGCAAAGGAAGCTTGTATCAAAGTGGTTGGCCTCCCTCTACACCTATGGACAAGAGGAATCCTAAAAAAGGTAGGAGACAACTATAGTGGTTTTGTAGCCATGGATAAAGGAACAACTCTCCTATAGGCAAGAATATCGGTAAAGATGTAAGGTAAGGAGAAGCCTTCATCTATAAATTTACTTGTGAGGCTAGAAGTTACGAGCTTCAAATATGGTGGGAGATCCAACCAAAGGTAACAGAGGTGTTTGCCCGAAGAAACAAAGCAATGGGAGTTTTTGCAAACCCATTGAGGAAGAAGAAAGTAAGAGACGCATTATAGGGTGCATGAGTGCTAAGAAAGAAGAAACAAACCACAATTTTTGAGAGGAGCTGTCCAATGTGGCTATGTAGGAGCAAAAAAAATTATATATCGATCTTTTTCAATTAAAAGAATTAAAAAACATGAAGAGGGAAGAGTGTTATTGATCAAGTCTACAAATCAAATAATTGCATTCAATTCCTGATTACAAATTCATCCTTGTCGATAATTAGAGAGGAGGTTTAGTTCAGTAAGAGAACACATAATGAAAGAATATATGATTGCTACAGCCCAGTACCAACTATGATCCTCCTATGTTTAAATGGAAACTCACTCCTAAGATTACCTATTTCACAGCAGCCCCCATTATCAAATAATATTATCAAATACACAGCTGCAATATAACAATTATAAATAAAGAGGTTTAAAACTTTAAATAAATAAAATAGTTTGTTAGCATCAAAAATTAGATGACAAGCTAATAAAATACATAGTTTTTGAAATATGCATAAAGCTAAATGATGATCAAATCTTATTAATTTTTTCATAGCTAAACGAGTCATTTATTAAAAGAGTGCCAAAAAGAGGGTGGACCTTCGCTCATGAATATGTATCTTCTTCTTAACTTATAAAATATTTTTACCTATCTTGTTTAATAAAAATAAAGTATTAATATATATTTATATTCCATCTTTGGTATGATTTAAGTTTTAAAAATTTTTACATGTTATATTAGTTTTAACACTATATATACCATATATTAGAATGTCATGCACCATATGACGGTTTGAACTGAAGTTGAATTACCCGATTTTTTATGGCTACGTGATCAATGAGAGTTTTCCGAGTTTAATTGGCCCGGTCCCAGGTCTAAACCACTTTGCCGAGTTAACCGGAAGATTTCCATCATTACCTAGATATGTATGTCACTCCACTTTGTCCAATTTTATTATCTTGTCTCGAGTCACATTTCACGATCTTGTCACCAAAAACATGAGAACAAGTAAAAAAACATAGCAGCAGATTGAAGAATGCAGCGTGATACCCATTAGCAACTTAGATGATATCCTCATAGCAATGTCAAGATAGCATTGATATCATTTGGTTTTATGATAAGATTCTAGGTAAAACAAAGAAGGATAAAACCAATCCAAACAGCAAGGTAAAGGCTTTCGTAGTGGCAATGGAAGTCGCGGTGTTTTGGTAGCCATCGACTATAAAATCCTTAACGACAAGAAGCCGATTACAATATGGCAAGGATGGCATAACTACAGATGAATAAAAACCGAGCACTAACAGTATTATGATTTTGAATATGAGATTCTTTATGTATGCCACCCCACTTCCACAACCTTCTACTCCTCCAAATAAAGGTTTCACCTAGTAGTTAACTTATCACCGTACGATTTCGAGAGAAAATACCTTCTAATTATCACTCTTTGCCTAGAGATAAACTACAAATCTCAGTGGACATCATGGAAAATGGACATTAGTGGGTTACCTCAAATTCAAGCATAGTCAATTTACCGGGAGCAGAATTAAAAATCATAACACTAGCGATCCACTGACGATCTTGCGAGTACTACTAGTATGGCAAGAATTAATTAGAAATAAAAACAAAAATTATTCGACGAAGATAAAAAGAGAACTACCTGGGTCTCAAATTTCCATTGACCGAGTTCCACAGCTTCCTGTAACATAAGACACATCAACATCACTATTATCCAAAAGGGACCTTATATTATCCAAGTCAAAGAAGTTTTTGTTTTAGAATTATATTCTAATATGTCCTTTATTTCCTCCACAGTCCTCATTTCAATTTGTGAAAAAGTAAATCTGATTACATTTATAATTTGCCACTAAATGAATATGAAGTTTGTGCAAGGACTCACCTAGCCACATGTCCATTACAGTGTGAGCACACATAAACACTGAAGTTTGGTTTCCAACAAATGTCAGGAAAAATACAATGATAGGAAATAGAAAAGAAAAGTAAATATATATAAAGGAAAAAAAAATAGCTTAAGCGATAAATTATTTTTATACATTACTTTTAACTCATTTTACTTATTTTTCCTCTTCTATGTAAAGAGCAAACAATTTAGAAAAGCATAAATTTTCAACCAATTTTGATAACAATTAATTTTTTTAGTACTTTATACAGTGAAACCAAACATTAGAAAATCATTTTCATTAACATTTGTTTTTAAGATGTTCTTAGATATTTTAAAGGCGGGTTAAATCAAGATAAGTAGGCATTATCCATTTCACAAAAGAAAAAACAATCAATAGCTAGTAGCAAATGAACAATATAAAATTTGAACGAGAGCCATCACCTTTGCCATGGGAGAGGAAGAGTGAAGAAACGAAGAAGAAGAAGAACACGATACCTCATGAGTTCGGGAGCTTTACCTTAACCTCCATTCGAAGATTTCTTTTCTCTAAATATGAGTCCACCGGTGGCGGCATTGTGACACTTGATAGTGATATATGATTGTCTTTTATAAGAACCATATCGGAAATAAACCCGTTCTTTGATTCCTCCCTCCACGATTAATACACTTGATCGGAGATCCACGGAGAATGTTAGCAACAATCAAACAAAGAAATAAAAGAACATAAACAAGTAGATTTCTAGTGAGGAGAATGGGTCGGATCTATACATACTTATCCTGGCGTAAACTTGGACGGTTTTCCTCGTCTCCAAAATGAGCCTGAAGGTGTGCGACATGCATATTACTGAGAAACGGGACCATTTAAAGAAACTTAACAACCAAATTCTACAGAATTATGAATTAGTTCAGGTTTGCATGATTTTAACCAATTATATAATACATCAGCAGTTCTAACTGAACTGCATTAATTGGAAATGAATCTTGCTTATCCTAATACCTAACAAACATTAGGTATTAATCACGTTCTTCTAAGTAGTCGTTCAAGCCTGCCTCAAGTGGCAAAAGGTTGGAGTGGGGATCTGAAGTTTACGGTTTGAGCAAAAAATGGTATTTATTACATATCAAAAAATCATGTTATTCCTAATATATCTAAAAATTTCCAAGCTTGCTTCTATCAGACAAAATGACCTATTCTCTGGGACTACAATAACAAAATAGTGCAAAACTCTTTAGAAAGGATAAAAGTTGATGAACATCTTAAAAATTTGAAGAATTTTAGTTTAAAATGAATCAAAATTTAGACTACATTCCCGACCATTGAAATCCATCAAAGAAGATTTCAAAGCCGCTGGAGGAACATTCATTAAACTCCTTATTTCCCTAATTTCATGATTCATAGAAGTCATATAAATTAAAATACCTTAGTTTGAGTTGCTATTCACTCATACGTTATATAAAATTTAGCACAACCCTCTACTATCTAACAATATTTGTGAATTTCGACCTATATATTTGAAGAAAAAGAAAAAAAGGAACAAAAAGAAGGTAAAAATGAAAATAATTCTTGAGATATTCATTAAATAAACCTCCGCTTTTCAAATTTTTTACCATGTACTTTGCCAAACTTCAATCTTTTATGAACATAATCTCCATCCTTTTGGGACCACTCCACCTAATATCAAGATGTACACTAAATATGACCGGGCAATGAAACAACACATTATCGAAATACCGAAAGCTTCTTTGTCGGTAGCCCGGTGAAGGATCGAGCTTCATTAAATACCGTCTGCGCAGAGCAATTCCGACAATGATCCCGTCTTCCTTTGCCGAAAGTAAGACTTTCAGCTTCCATGTCATACGGAATGGTGGCCAGACAAGTGACATCATACAATGGGAACCGTTTTCCTTAACTAAAATGCATGGATTTGCCCTTTGAAATTTGATGGAAACTCAAAGGGATTATCAAGGAAACTCAAATTTAGTAATCAGGAAATTCCATATTTTAAACATATCTAATCATATATATATATATATATATATATATACTCTCTCTATCTCTATATTTAGACCCTGAGCTTCAAAGACAAGTAGATGTCAATCCACTAAAGAAACCACATTAGCTCAAATATGAAGAATAACCATAGAAGATAAGAAAGAATTAAACCTTGGTCTGACATGTGAGAAGAATGAAGCTTATGATGGCTGCCCAATCATATGTAGGGTGAGTTTATAACCATCGATTCAAATGATATTACGGTTTCCAAGCCGGCCATTTCATTTTCTTAATCACATGTATTTTCCAAACAAGATAAATAACATATTTGAAACATTTTTCCATTTCAAATTCTCTTAACAACTTTTTTCAAATTCTATTAGTTTGTTTTCCTTTTTCCTTGGAATTGCTTGCTCGGCGCAGCGCTAAAAAATTTATCCTTCCACGGCACTAAAATTCGATGGCTCAAACTTTGCCAGAAAATCATTATTTGGCGGAAAAATATTTCGATTTCCATAAAAGGAACAACCTTGAATTATCACGACAAACGAGAAAACCCGATTTTCTTGCAAGCAAAGTGATGTTGAGCCAGTACACATTTGCGAGGAGTTCAAAATAATGGATGATGTCATTTGGTTATAATTTTTCGGGCCAAGATCGATCTGAAGAAAAGCGGCCTAAGATAAGAAAAAAAAATAGAGGAGAAGATTTAGATCAGGACGAAAACTATACATGTCTATACGATAACAAATTTGTTAAATGGAGAGAGGGTGTTAATTTGAAGATGATATCTGGGATTAGTAAGGAATCGTTAAATAATTTCATCATTCATGGGTTACGCTTTCCCTACCAAGCCATGGATCAGAAGTAGGGGAGACCCCCAAAAAAAAAAACCTAAATCTATTGATAAAAGAAAGCTTAGATGATGAGAAAAATTCGAGAAAATAAAAAGGAAAAAGAAAACAAGAGCAAAATTTCGTTCTGACATGGAAACCGAAAATAAGATCATGTAGATTATATTAGAAGGGAGGAAGGAAGAATAATGGATGATGATGATGAAGAAACGTAGAAGCGTGCCAAAGTCAGTTGGGTACTCAAACGGCTTTCCTTTAGTGGAGAAGGCAATCAAGCAACCTGCGCATCGCCTGGTAGAATCTCTCTTCCTATTTATTTGGATATTTAAGACAACTCAATGGGAGTTGCCAAAAATAAGTGTCGGAAATACCATTTGCAACCTTTTTTGGCACCTCGGCTTGTGTTTTGCTCGATGGTAGTCTTGAAAATAGGTCTTATTTAATAATTCAATGTTTTTTTATTAAAAAATATAATTAAACTTAACGGTTATATTTTAACGGGTATATTTTTCATAACGATCGTAATTTAACGGATATATTTGTATAGTAACAATTTCAAATTTCAAATTTTGTCCGCTGAAATTCAAATTTCAAATTTCAACCGTTGAAATTCAAATTTCAATTTCAGTTGAAATTCAAATTTGAAAATTTAGCAGCCAAAATAAAAATTAAAAAATTATAATTCGTCTATAAATATGATAATTTTTCTCAGAACTCATCAATCTATCTTATATTCTCTTTATAAATTCAATATCTCCTTTTTCTTTTGACTATTTATCCTTTCATATTTTCGTTCATCAAGTTATATGAATGGTTTTCTATCTTTTAGGAGAATGTCAATATTAGAAGAAGATAATGATGACTTGGATATGTTGTCTTTGCCAACTAGAAGGTCCGAAGGGTTTAGTCGAGGGGATATATAAGAAGGCATCGTGGTTCCGTTCAGACCACAAAATGGTTACTCGTGATAGAGTTTAAATTCGCGAAAGACTCTATGTGACATTGCTACCCCTTCAATGTATATGAAGGTTTTTTGAAGGAGGTTCGAGAATGAGTTGTCCTCTTTTTCTTGAATTGTAAGCGAGGTTGAACAAGCCACAATCCTCGCCATCAAGAACGGATGCCATTAGAGTTCTCGGTTTATGTCCCTTGGAATAACGATTGCTTATATAATTCTTGCTTCTGAGTACTTAGGCGATTCTATGGATGAATACATCAGAGATTGGAGAAAGCAACAACGATAGAGAGAGTGAGAGAAGGTTTGTGAAACTTTGTTATTGCAATGTTTGGCGACCATTACACGAGGTCACCAAACAATGCTCGATGTTGCTTTCGATTGCTACTGCGGGGGAACAACGTGAAACTCTGGCATGTTAGAGTGTGTTCGCCATTGGAAGTGGAAAAATTGTCCTACCGCGTGGCAAGGTATGTATACTGGTCATTGTCATGAACCAACAATCATTTTAGAAGTTGTGGCATCTCAAGATCTTTGGATATGGCATGCATTCTTTGGTCTACCTGGTTCATTGAATGACATAAATGTTCGAATAGGTCCCTATTTTACATTATTAACCAAATGGTCATGCCATCAGTCAACTATATAATTAATGGTCATGAGTATAGAATGGGACAAATGCTCCCTAGCTTATGGTATTTATCAAATTGGTCGACATTTGTAAAAACAATTCCATGTCCACAAGGTTTGAAGAAAAAAACATTTTGCTAAAAACGCAAGAGCGGCAAGAAAAAGATGTAGAGCGGGCATTTGGGTGCTAGCCGTTTGCAGTGTCGTGGACAGGCTGCGTTTTGGGATGAAGAAACACTTGGATATTATGAAAGTGTGCATAATAAATCACATAATATAAAGTCGTGAGGGCGAAGGAATATTGGTAACAATGATTTTGATGGAAGTGATGCAAATCCGCCTCTAGAAATTATCATGCATTATACACGAGTGAGACTTCATGCAAATCATTATCAGATTAGGGACAGTGTTACTCATTCTCATTTGGCCGTCAGAGATCTTATCAAGCATTTATGAGAGCAGCATGAGCTAATAGCCTCTATCGATTTGAGTTAAGTTGTATTTTCAATTCAATTTCAATTTCATGTTGTATTTTAATTCCAGAATTTAAATTTCACGTTGTATTTTAATTCCAATTTTCAATTTCATGTTGTATTTTCGTTCAATTTCAATTTCAAGTTATCTTTTCAATTCCAATTGCAACATAATAAATAATGACTACAAATTTAAAAATAATAGCAACATAATAAATAATGACTAAAAATTAAAACCCCGCTTTTTCATAACCTCTATCTTCAAGTTATTCCAATATGTTGCAGAAATTGGGTCCATGCCAATAGTATCGGTTCCATGATTTTCATCTCATTTTGCATTTTAAATTTCTTGCACTGTCTTTCTTCAATTTCTAGTTTCTGATGTTGCTCGATATTATCTGTTGAGCATAAATTTTGTCATGTACGCTCAAATTTTTGTTCGGCTTCCATTCTTTCATTCCGGTGTTGATGATCTAGTAGTCGTTTGGCATGGAACTCTCTTTGTTTTAGTTGACAACGAAGCGCTTTGCGATGGCTGTGATTAACAGGGTAGACGAGGGTTCGAGTCATCTAAATATGGAGGTTAAATGGCGAGTTCAACATGAGTTGAAGTTAACGTGAGTTCTGATTGAATGAGTTTTGCTCTCTTATTGCTAGTCAGATTATCAATCCATTTCCACTCAATTTTCAATATATTCAATATGCTTGTATTGAAATGGTTTCCAATAAACTTAGTAAACATTTCTTTGCCGTCAACCTGAAAAACATATGAAATTATTCGAGTTAATAGGATTCGAATATCAAATCATACTAGTGTCATTCAGAAGTTTATATCTTACATTATTTTGCTCGGTGTGTCCACTTTGTCGAGTCTTTCAATTTGACTTTGCAAACCGATAAATTTGCTGCATTTTTCATTTATATCAGTCCAACGACTTTCAGCCTTGCAAGGTGAAAACGCTCTTCATGGTGCCTCCGGCGAAGTTCCTAAATATTGCAATATTCTTTGCGAATGCACCACCTTGTTGTTCATTCCCGGTAATTAAATCTTTGCTCGTATTAAGCGAAATGCAATGCGATTAATTTATCTTAACCTGGGAAAGTTAACATCTTTTCACGATTTTCTCAATCTTTGAACGATTTCATTTTGTACTAGCGCCATCTTTTGTGGGATTGCTCAGAATAGTATCATCCCTTATAAATCGGTGTGGATTCATAAGCAAATCGATTAAGAAACTGAGTCATGTGCGAAATCAGTACAAAAAAAAATCTGTCAATTTAAAAGAAATGAGCAATTATAAAGTATACAAATAAATCTATAATTATAAAATTTATAATCAATTTAAAGAATGAGCAATTTATCAATTAAAAAATTATCAAAATTTATCGATTTTAAATTTAAAAAATCAATTTGTCAATTTAAAGAATGAGCAATTTATTAATTAAAAAAGTATAATCAATCTAAAGAATAAGAGCAATTTATAAAGTACACAAATGAATATATCAAAAAAATAAAATTTATAATCGATTTAAAAATTGTATTTATACATTTTAATTTAAAAATCAAAATTTAAAAAAAAAAACAGTTAAAGTGACAGTTTCTTCCTTCTTTATTTCTTCCTCTTCCTCCTCCTTCTTTCTTTCTTCCTATTCCTCCCTTTCACAGAACGGCTCTCTACACAACGACAACAAGGGCTACCACCGTCTTCTTCCCTTCCACTTTTCTTTTCTTATCTTGTCACTCATTGCTTTCTTTTCGCCACTCTTTCCTCCGGCTTTCTCAAAGCCCGACTTTCACGCCTGGCAACCGGCCGAATAATGAGGAAATTAGGAGTTCGAGAAGGCGGGGGTTCGGGGAAAACCCAGGGTTTCGAAGGCAAGGATTCAAGGTAAGTTCCTTTCCCCTTTGAATCTATGTATTTTTATAGAAATTGAAATAGAATATAGTCGTTGAGAGCCGTTGAGATGCACATGAGCCATCAACGGCTATTTTGCATCCTCTGAGCTCTCTCTCCAAAGTTGCCAAATATGGCACCCCAAAATCACGAATGGCATTTTGGGGTGTCATTTTAGCAGTTACGGGGATGGCACCCCTGATAGCAACTCCCGTTGGAGTTGCTCTAACATACTTCATTTATTAATCACATATCTAGTACAATTTAATATTTATTATTTAATAATTTTTAGTTGAATTTCTTAAATTATGTTATTTTGATTTGTTCATTTAAACTTATCATTTAATTTTTATTTTAAGTGCTAAGATTTTTAATGAAATTTATTTATATTTTAAAATAATCAAATTTACATATTTATAGCATTGGTTTTACTTATATTCTTGGCATTATTTTTTTGTACAACAATTTTATATACATAAGGGATTATGTAAAGGTGCATTGAAGCACCAAATATGATAAAAAAATAGAAGACCAAATGCCCCAAATCTTTTATATCAGGTTACATACAAATTAAACTTACTAAATTTAAATAAATCATAAAACGTTATAATCATATTTTGTTTGTTATTGAATAAAATTTAACTTAGTTAAATTACAATAATATTAAATATTTCATTTCTTTTCATTAATACCTTTTTCTGAAAAAATTTCCCTATCACTTTATTTTTATTTTCACATTAATATTTTTATTTTAAAAAATACTAAAAATATATTGTCCAAAAATTAAATAATTTAATCAAATTGTAATTTATAAATTAAAACTAATTTGATAAGATAAAATATATAAATAAAATTCTACTGTGTACTAAACGCCTATAGTTAATTTCTTTTTTGTAATAGCGCTTCATTCAAAGCGTTTTCCTTGACATCGCTGTGCCAGCGTTTTTATAGAAATTCAAAAGTGATTCTATAAAAGTTTTTGTATTAATAAAAACTTAAAATAATTATTTTTCACGATTATAAAGCTAAGTTTGAATTAATGAATAAACATTATAAACATTTGTATAAAAACCTAAATTAATTATTCATATAATTATAAATAATATTTACAAAAAAGATTTGAATTAATTATCAACATATACAAAAATTTGTATTAATAAAAACTTAAATAATTATTTTATAAATTATTTTTTTATGATTATAAATTTTTTTTTAAAATATTTACAAAAAGGTTTGAATTATTTGAAATTTTAAAAGTATATGATATTATCCGGAATTTTTTTAAATAAAATAAATAGATGTTTTAAGGAAAAATAAGTAGACATTTAAGGATAAAGAAGTAGGTATTTTAGGAATATCTAAAAACTTTTAAAGTATTTTAAAAACAAATACAAATCCTTTTATTACCTACATAAACTAGGGGTTGGGTTGACACCCATCAATACATGCATCCAAGTGTACATTACTTTGAGTAAATAGATTTTACAAGTTCTTGGTATCGAATCTTACACTTTGTCATAATTTGATCTTCTTGTTTATTGTTAAACATTGTAAAAAATATTTACCAATAAGAAAAAAAAAGGTACCCAGTTAATGTAATGAACCATGTATAGGTTGTGTAAATTCAAACTTTTGAATGTAATTAATTTAATCAAAGCCATTGGTTATAGATAACAAAGTTGGGTTTTCTTTGTTTTTCTTCTTCTTCTTGTAGGACACGTGAAATTCTTCTTAAATCACCATGTTAGAATACAAAGCATAATAGTAATAAAGGGAGCTGAAAAAATTGCATACGATTTGGAATCCATGGTTGCTTGATCACGGAATCAATGAAGATCTGCATGATCACGATCTCAAGATCTTCTCCTTATCCCCGGATCTATGACAGCGGCCATGGGGCTTGCCGCTCACGAGTTAGAAGAAAAGTTTTCTCTCACGAATCGTATGTGATGAAATAACGTATCCTTAGGGTTTGGGAGGGACTTGAGCTTTTTATTTATAGAGTTCTGACCACGGGCCCTCTCATTACGGGTCGGGCCGTACTCAGCCCACACCAGCTAACCCCATATTTAAACTAATAAGAATCCATATTTCTCACTTAATTAGACCAAATCAAATCAGTTAATTTCAATTAATAAAGCCCACTTTATGAAAATCTTACATTCTCCCACTTGGGCGATATTAATTGGCTCATGTCAATGCGCACCTTTATATTGGTCTAGAGATTATTCTTAGCAGTCTGATCATCATAAAGTCTTGAACAACTTGAATCATAGCGGTAATTGCATGTACTCACATGAGCCCTTCCATAGTCAGTGCTTTCAACTTCTTGATATGGATTCAATATATGGTAGTGTGTTAAATGGACAATATATAATGAGTGACCCTTTAATGTGTATAAAATTTATTGTCAAATTCTCTCTCTATACAAGTGTCCACAAAACCTAGTGTGTCATGGAGAATATCCATCATGGTTCCAGTGAGACTATATATGTATTACATGATAGGTAACTTTGCTTTATGTTAATGACAGACATGTTATTACAAGGCTAATGCAAGAATGCCCCTTAGCCTGTGCTCAGGTTTTACAATGCCTCAGTTTTCAACAAATTATGTACCTTTTCGACTTGATGATCACGTGCCGTCACCTTATTGAATGCAAAAGAGGACTGATACAAATTCATTAATGCAAAAATGTAATCAGTGAGTTCAACCTTCATAAAGAGCAACATAAAACTCAACAGCTCCACTAATTTTGCAGTATCATGATACTCTATTATCATGCATTGACAGCTAGCCGATCAAATACACAAGGCGAAGGCCTTTAGTTAAGCGGATGCAATCATATCATCTGATGATGTGTGCTCCTTCACAATGTCACCAGGTTTAGACTTTTCCTTTATAGTCAGATTACTTGACCTCCATACCTTGACCCCTTAGGACCTCTATTATTTGTTTAATAAACAACACTACGAGTGTGTCACAATAATACAATTGTATGGGCTATCCGCAAATCAAATCACGGTTAGCTCTTAATGAGGTTCGGGCAGGTGCAGTAGTGGCTAAAGCATGCTCTGAGCTCGCTTGCATGAGTAGAGGATCTTTATTGATTTAATTTCTCCTTTTCCTTGATCTTTGCACCTCCTGCTAACTTAAAAATGTAACTGTTGACTTCTTTTAAATCCACGACGGTAATGAAATTAGAATCAAGATACCCGACTAGGTATGGAGTCTGAACATGTTTGTAAATCAACATATAGTCTTTTGTTCTCTTTAGAGTACCTCGCTAGCCTTCTTGGCGGCAACCCGATGATCGTGTCCTGGATTTGGTGATATGCGCAGAAGTCTGTTCTCAACCTTGATATCGCTACAGTGCGTACTTGAGCATACATAGCCTCCCGAGTGCAGCATAAAGGTATATTTTTCATTTGGGCTTTCACCATTATCAGAATGAGGACATTGTGACCAGACTCGACTTATCACCTTCTGAGGCGGGAGCAATTCTGGCTTACATTGTGCATGTTGAATCTTTAAATCACATTCGATATATGCCCTCTGAGATAAACCCGATAGTCTGCGAGCGATTCTGTGAATCTCGATGCCCGGAGACAAAAAGAGCGTCTCACGGGTCGCCATGTCAAAGTTCTTTGGCTGACACTCCAAAACTGCTCTCATACGATAAACGAGTCGGCTTTGCCCCCTGGCTTGAATATCATCCACATAGAGTATTAGGAAAATGGAATTCCTCCAGCTGACCTTGCGTTATATACATTGATCTACTTTGTTCTCGACAAAACCATATAGGCTTAATGACAACATGAAACTTTAAGTACTACCATTGTCACAAAGCTTGCTTGAGACTATAAATAGACTTTAGTCTACATACAAGTGTACTGAATCATTTAACACAAAACCTTCGGGTTGCATCATATAGACTTCTTCATTAAGGTCTCCATTGAGAAAATGAGTTTAACATCCATACGGTGTAACTCCGGCCTCGAGGAAATGAGCAAAGCTAATGACCATGATCACTCTGAAAGAATCTTTAGAAGAGGCCAGGAGAAAAGGTTGCTTCATAATCCTCCCTTCTCTGAGTGAAACCTTTGGCTACCCGATGCGGCTTTAAAGCTTCTCAATCTCGCTATGGTCCTTTTAGTCTTATACACCCATTTGCGGCCCAGTGGGTCATGACCTTCAGGTAATTGACTAGTTTCGAACTCCATTATGCCTCGTAGATTGAATTTCATCTCTCTTTGCATCGACCACCGATTACGATTGAGGCAGAAAACTGACTATCATAAGTTATTGGATCGATCCTTAGGCAAATATCATGTAGTCTTGCTCTCTATATAAATTAAATGATGCAGTGGTATAGCTGGTCGTCTCTCACACAGTGGATCTCCTTCTTTGGAGTAGTAATAGCCACATCACACTTTTCAGAGCCTTGATGAACTTCATTGGGGTATCTCGACAAACGGGATCCTAGATCTCAAGCCCGAGGTTCAATATGGTGTATGGGAGTTCCCATGATTATACGTATGGGAGGAGATAAAGATACCACATTACCCACCGTCTTTATCATCCTCGATAGTGCGCGAGCAGCTACTTTCTTGACCACATCGAGCTCCGAAAACTTGGGTACATCTTTGTGATTCCTGATTCTTGTGCCTCCATTTGGATTATAGAAGCCAGATATCCCTTGAATGTTAAGGTAAGATACAAAGTAATAGAATTGGTTAAAATTGACTTACTTAATGTTGGATTATCTGACCATGCAAGGACATCCCCCAAAGCCTTAAGATGGTTTAAGGTAGGCTTACGCCAGTCCATGACTCGAAAATTCGATGGAGCGACTTTTGTAGGTACACGATTCGGGAATGCTGTTTGTTTCAAAGCTTCACCCATAGAAAACCAGGTAAATTGTCCTACTAATCATACTCATACCATTTCCATAAAATCTGATTACGCGCGCAGCTCGCCCATTTGCTCGGGACTCAGGGCATAGTAGCTTTGTGCCCTTTCCACGAGGAATCACTCTAAGTATTTGGCGAATGGCCTTAAGCTGTCAGGCATCGCCATGTTGCCATAATACTCTCCACCCCTCGGTCAGATCTAACAACCTTTATGACTTTTCCCCCATTGTTTCGACTTGATCCAAGAAAATCTTGAACTTGTCAAGAGACTCGTCTTTTCTTTAATCGGTACAAATAACCATATCGAGAATAGTCATCTGATAAATGTGATGAAATAAAAATTTCTACACAAGGTTCTGCAAGTATAAGGTCCCTTATATCGGTGTGAATGACATCAATAGTCGAACTACAGTTACTGATTTTCTTTTCTTATCTTAGTCATTTTACCTCTGACCAGTCACAGCGTATCTACAAGTCATTTTTAAGATCGGGCGGGATGTTAGTCTTTATCGGCCTCTCTACTCTATCCTTGAGATATGGCCAAATGGTTTGCCCACCCTGATGCATAAGATTCTTCCTTAGGTAATGGTCTCTTGAAACAACCTTTCAATTTGTATAGGCGACGTATGTCATTGGGAGATAAACTCGATGCGTATGTCAGGATTGGACATATGTGATTACTTGACCTTATTTGAATTAAGAAACATAGAAATAACGTTGTTTTGATTTCAAAGAGTAATCATATAGTCCAAACACGATCTGAGACTAAATTCGAGTCTAAAGAAGATGCGTAAAGTGTCTTCGACATCAATTTAAAACCAGAATCTAAAATCAAGATTACATCTACCACGAACATGACATCAGCTTTCTCGTTATTTCCCACAGTGAGTTTTGATTCATCCTTATTTGGCCTCCTCCGGTTTATGAATCCTTGTATGGTAAACGCAACATGATTAGTTGCTTCACTACCGAGCCACCAAGAACTAGATGGTGCTTCAGATAGGTTGGATTCACAAACAAGTGATAAAAAATCATTACCTGTAAGCCCACGTTTGGACATCCAAGCTTTAAATTTTGCACACTCCTTCATGTGACCTTTCTTCTTACAAAAGAAGCAGTGATCACCATCCTTTTTCAAGAATGTCTTCTTTGGACCCATATTATCGAGGTGACCATTAGTTTCTTGGAAATGCAGCTATGAGTCGACTTTTGAACTCTTATTTTTTCCTTTTATGGGAACTAGAAGAATATAAGACGGTCTCTTTCTCCTTCTTAAGTTTCTCTTCTTACTGCCACCACCCTTGCTATCAAGTCATTAGCGACCAAGTCTCATCTTGGGAATTGTAATTCTGTCTTTATAATCAATCGGGTGGAAGGGGTGTTTTAGGAAACTTGATGCAATCTGAAGCAACCGGAATGAGTAACACTAAGGCTTGAAGCTTAGTCTTTAGGTCTACCATCCTAAGGACATAATCTCTAACCCCTGCAGTACCATCATACTTCATATTGAAGAGCTTTTGAAGAAGTGTACCAACCTCAGCATTAGATGAAATGCGGTTTCTAGCCTCTATGGATGCCATCATTTCCTTAGTAGTCTACGATCGGTAGTAAACCCTTTTAGTGTTCTTGAATGGATTTCTTCATTGTCGATCATGAAATCCGATTGCTCCTTTCCCGGAGTAGCATAGTCCGTTTCTCGGCTTAATCACGGTGGTACGTGATATCTGTGGCTTATCTTTGTGAAGCGATATGAACATCCACGGCTCCATTCCAAATAGAAAATCCTCTTTCCATTTCTTAAAGTTCAATCGATGGGACCTCGATTGAAATGGAATTTTAGATTCTGAGAAAAAATTGTTGGAAAACAAAACAAACCAAATACAATCGGCATCATGTGAATACTTATCACAGGAGAATTTACATGCATCATCACATAATCGCTGGGCGAGAAAATATGACATGCGGTTATACGCTCTCCATGATAGCGGCCATGAGAACATATTCTAATCTTTCGTGAAATCACCACCTTTGGGTGTATGAACACTAAGAATGGTCATTTCTGAAACCTCTGCCCATATATCCCTCCATCTGGTAACACGGGGATCTTATCCTTTGGGAATTATGATCATGATAATATCTGGGAGACACCCCACCCTGATATAGAGGCGATATTTCCTCGGACCCGATCAAGTGTGCACTTTGGCGATCTGTTGATTGAATCCTTGAAAATCTCTCATACCGGGGAATATAAACTTTATATATCACGTTATTTATATATATATGTAATGCGGGCGTAAAAGCAGTGATATGTCTTTTACATTTACATGTCATGCTAATTATATTATTTAATTCATTAATAGTCGATGAATTACACTCTACATAGTCCTTATGTACGAGTGATATACATGTGAGCGCTATCATACATATTTCCCGAAACCACAGAGAAATACAAGAAAACAAGCAAAAATACCCTAAAAATACGCATACATAGAGTTCTTTACGTATTTTCAAATCTGTAACACCTTCAAACATGTAAAATAAATATACCACATTGTAGAGCATCTACGTCTGGCGCGTCGTGCAGATCATCCAAGAAGCGGATGTCGGGCCCGTAGCGCACGCGCGAGCCCGTCGGGCGCGGAGTCCGGTCGGGTGAGGATCCGGTCCGGATAAGCGTCGGCTATGGCGTCATCAGGCCGAGTCAGTGGCGTCATCATGGCGTCCATTCTGATCTGGGTCGAAGCCGGGTCAGTTCAAAAATCGGATCCGGGGCATTAATGGTCGAATTGAATCTGGGTCGGGTGTTAGTAGTGTCGGTCCCGGAAATCGGTCGGGTTTGGCCGGAGTCAAGATGATGTCGGTATATTTGTCTGGCTGCCGTCAGCGAACCCCGGTCGGCCGGTCGGGTATTTAGGTCGGCCCGGCGTTAGCATGACGTCGACCAAACCGATGGGATTAGTTAAAGCGGCGTGTCTTTCCGCGGCGAAGTAAATTAACAATCGCGGCGTGGCGGCGTGAGGCGTCAGGCCTCCTCGATGGCGTGCCGCCGATCTTCGTCTCGGCGAGTAGATTCCAAATATGCAATAAAATTCAAGTTTTGATTTGAAAGTTTAAGCCCCGGGCGACACAGTTTGGAATAAAACCAAAAATAAAATATTCGATTCATATGTTTTGATTCTAATTCATGGTTGGCTGCGATGCAGCGGACAGTGGGATTCTTCTTAAATCACCATGTTGAATACAAAACATAATAATAAAGAGAATATGAAAAATTGCATACCCTGATTTTGGAATCCATAGTTTGTGATGCGCGGAATCAATGAAGATCGCAAGAAATACGATCTCAAGATCTTTCTCCCTTATCCCCGAATCGTAACTATGGCTTAATGAAATTTTGCCACTCACGAGTTAGAGAAAAGTTTTCTCTCTGAATCTGTATGTGAGTCTAAAATAACGTATCCTTAGGGTTTGGGAGGGACTTGAGCTTTTTATTTATAGAGTTCTGACCACGGACCCTCTCATTCTGTTGGGTGAGTACTCGACCATAGAAGTGACCCGTATTTAAACTAATAAGATATATTTCTCGCCAATTAGACCAAATCAAATCAGTTAATTTCAATTAATAAAGCCCACTTTATGAAAATCTTACACTTCTTAGGGGCAATAGCAAGCTGTTAAGAATGTATATTCATTTTTAATTTTTACTTTTCAAGGTTTATGACTTTTAGCTAATGTGATCGTTTTTACTTCATCTCGATCCTCAGGCCTTATATTTACACTTTTAAATCTCTTTCATAACTTTTTCCTTAGGCCATAATATTTATAAGGATATTCGTATTTTCTTTATATATAGAATTACCTATTATAATAATGCCAACAACTAATAATTATTCTATAAAATATTTTTATAAAAATTAACATTAAATAGGTGAGACATTCTTGAGTTTATGACTTTTGCTTGATATAGTTTTTATAATCTTATAATTGCATTGAATTTGTAACACATGCTCCCTTTGTTTTCCTTTGTAGTATATGAATGTGGAATATTAATTTGCAAGATCCCACATCAGGTGATTATAAATCTATGATATTATATTCCTTAGTGAGGCGTGAACATATTGACCTTAAATATATATTTTTCCTTCAAAAAGTTCTTTCATCAATGTAGGAATTTTCTTAAAATTTTGAAATTTTCAATCACTTATCTTTGGATTGCTCCCATGGAAACATCTGTTGATCCCAAAGTTTTAAAATTTTAAGTCTTTGTTTGGTTATAGTTTTGAAATTTGTTTTTTGTTCCCAAAAGAATAAAGGAAAACACATTTTGGTTCCTTTCTTTTTTTCTTTTTTTTTTCTGAAAAATAGAAAGAGCACCAAAAACAATAAATTAAGATAATAAAAATAATTTTCAGAGACCATCAAAATGGATAAAAACATGAAATGAATATGATTAGGAACATAAGCTACAAAAAAAAATCTCCTATAAGGGCTATTCCCCACCTAAATGCACATGCAATGGCATACATACATCAAACCACAATTCATTCAGAAAATACATTTAGGCTGGGAAGTAGCCTTTGTAAGAGAATTTTTCTCTTCTTTGAATGCTGCAGTTGTGGGACCCCCTTTGAGATGGGGATTGTGCGAGGAGAAGGCTCTCAGGGTAAGTCGTGATTATGGTAGATGTGTGGCCACTGATATTTCCTTTGTAAAAAGTATTTTGTATAAAAAAATTGTAACTAAATTATTTTGGGACTGTTGTCTAAATAGTCGGGTATGTAATTATGGTAAGAAGGTCATAATCGGACTCTTACGAACTGTATATAAGTGTTTTATTCTCATATTTTAGAATTAAATGTGAATGAATGGGTCGTAAAGGGATGTATATTAGGGATATGGACAGATGGACCCTGTGTGGTCAATACTACTTATGTTGAGACCCTGGATGGGTTATGATTATACTATTATATAGGTTGTATTTTGGGTAGAGCTCGAACAAAGGCTACGCGATTTTAAATGAAAATGAATCCACGCAAATGGGACATAGCGGTGTAGTATTGGTCACCGAAGTCACAATTCCCGCGGGTTGGCTGGTTGTCAATGGGACCCCCGGGTTTGGGGCGTCACAACTTGGTATCAGAGCCTATGTAAACGATTACCTAGAGAGCTCGAGTTTGGGTATCCATAAGTATGGTCCTTTTTTTTTTTCCATTTGACACATGGCTCATATCCAAATGTCATGTGTCGCCCTTTTCCTGGTCATCATGCCATGTGTCCATCTCCTAAGGTGTCATGTGGCATCCACATAGTCATGCCATATGTCATCCAACACTCGACGCCTCGAAAAACATGAAATTCTTATTGTCTTGGAATTCGACAAAATTCGATAGGGTAACTAGATTTCATGAGATGAATTCAACAATGAAGTCCGTTTCATCATCCGAGATCTAGAAAATTTGGTTTCATGAAATTACCATTTACCCTTTTTCAAAAAAATTAATTTTCTGGGTTTACATTCTTCCATAACGAGACTTTATCTTAAAATTCACACGCACTAAGCATGCATATGCAAATTATTTATTCTAGTTCAAATTTTAGATCTTGCCTTCATCCTCAAATAAGAAGGATGAGTGGCGCATCATCCTCGCGTTCCCCCAGTTGCCTCCCTCCTCCTCCCACTCCTCGGTGTTGCCCGCGACACTTTCATTAGTAGCGCGGTCTTGCATGAAACCTGATCACGACAATCCAAGATCTACGCATTGGTCCTTCTGAAGGTCCCATCTGTATCAACGGTAATATCTCCCCACGATCCCTTTACATGAAATTTGGATACGGAGTATACTTAGAACATGAGAGACATGGAATGGACACCTGATAAACTAGTGGTAGCGCCAATCGATATGCAACTGTGCCCATCCTCTTGAGTACCTCGAAGGGCCCGATATACCTCGACACTAGTTTCTCTCGCTTGCCGAATCTGAACACTTCTCTCTTAGGCATCACCTTCAAGAAGATGTGATCACCCATCTTAAACTCTAGAGGTTGACGCCGTCTGTCAACATAGCTCTTCTGTCGGCTCTGAGCCGTGAGAAGACGCTTCTAAATCAAATCCACCTTCTCAAAGGTGTCTCGAATCAGATCCGGACCAATGATGGAATGCTCTCCCATCTATGTCCAACAAATCGGGGATCGACATGGGCTCCCATATAAAGCCTCATAGGGTGCCACCTATACTAGCACGATAACGATTGTTGTGAGGCGGAATTCCGCAAGAGCAGGAACGCCACTCCCTGGCTACGTAAAATCTACAACGCATGCTTGCATCATGTCCTTTAAAACCTGTACGGTTCTCTCCGATTGACCATCAGTCTGCGGATGAAACGCAGTGCTCATCGGCAACTATGTCCCCATGGCCTTTTGAAAACTCTCAAAATTATTATTATTAAACATGGGATCCTGCTGATACTATAGAGACTAGAACTCCATGTAGCAAATCTCGAAGATCTATTTGGTAGAATTCTGCAGTGTGAAGGTGTCACTTCTAGAAAAAGTGGAGCTTAGTGAAGCTAGGTCCTGATACACACGGCATCATGTAGTGGTTTCCATGGTGGTCACAAGTCCATCGTGATGTGCTCCCACTTCATCTGCCCTCTAATGGCTGAAGTAGCCCTACTGGCTTCTAATGCTTAGCCTTGACCTGCTGACACGTGAGACATAGTCGAATAAAATCTCCAATGTGTCACTTCATTCCGCTCCAGTAATATTAGCGACGAAGATCTCGGTACATCTTCGTGCCACCTGGATGCACAACAAAACAGGAGTAGTGGAACTCTCTAAGGATCTTCTCTCTCAGATCGGTCAATTGGGGTCCCCTATACTGAAGACTACCATCTTTGTGGATGGTCCAGCCTTTGTTACTCGTACATGAATATGCAGGTCCTGTGGGCGATATCTGTCGCAGGACTCAATCACTATGCACCGATAAGGATGGGCGTAGCCACCATGAAATTCCTAAGCTCCTTGAGCATGATCCATTTATCTGATAGTCTAAACTGTCTCATAGTCTCAAACATCTGCCATTCCCGAGAAGCTACACTAGCTAGTACTCCCCATGACTTCCGACTGAGAGCATCAACCACTACATTTGCCTTACCAAGATGGTAATGCAAAGTGAAGTCATAATTCCCTAGATACTCCATCCATCTACGTTGCCTCATGTTGAGGCCTCGTTGTGTGAAAATATACTTCAGACACTTGTGGTATAAAATACTTCAAGCTGTTCTATCTGATAATGGCTGTGAATCTTTAAAAATGAAACTGTGGCATGACTCCGGAGTCATGTATGGTGGTCTCATGATTCTTTGGCCCAATCTAAGAACCGCCAAGCTACCACCCTCCGGGCGCATCAAGCATCCCGGTCCATCCTTAGAGGCATCATGATACAGGTGGCCACCTCTTATCACATTCGAAGACTAATAGAATAGAGACGAAGCCTCCACTCGACTCTGGAATGCCTCCTCACACAGGTGATTCTACTCGAACTTGACCCCTTTCCGGGTCAATCTAGTCATAGGTGTTGCTAGTTGGGAGAAATCCTCAATGAACCTTTTGTAGTACCCCGTTAATTCTAAGAAACTACGTATCTCGAAGACTAACTTCCTACCTCTCCCTGACTACGTAGCTTGCCTCGACCTTCTCGAGTCTCTTGACACACGGCCCAGGCACGGCGATGTCTTAATAATTTCACCTCGATGGCAACTTCGCCTCCTTTGAACTTGGCAGCCACAGGCGATGGTCCTGGTGCACGGAGAGCGATCCTGGACGTGCCATGCTCCTCCTCGGCTAGGGAGTAGATCAGATGTAAATCAACAAAGGAACCAATACAAACTGATCCAAATAGGCTGAAATACCTATGCATGAGATCCATGAATCTTTGCCCCTTGAGCATTCGTCGACGAAAGCATCCTTGTGGCTTCAATGCCCATACCGCGTCCTAAACGTTGTCTTAGGGATATTAGACTCCTTAACCCTCAGTAGATGATAACCGATACGAAGGTCTATCTTTGAGTAGACTCGCGCCCCTTTCAGCTGATCAAACAAGTCATCAATCCTCGATAATGGATACCAATTCTTGATCGTAACTCTGTTCAACTTTCGATAGCCAATGCACAGTCAAATAGAACCAGAGCGCCCCATGGTAAAGTGCTCGGTCTAATAAAACTATGTCAACAATTCTGTAGTTGGACCTTGAGTTCTAGCTCAGTAGATGCCATCTATGAGAAGTCATAAAGATAGGCGGCGTGCCAAGGTGCTCAATAACAAAGTACACATACTGTCTTGGAGGTAATCCTCGTAGTTACTCGAGAAAAAGAAAACATCCTGTACTCTGAGCCAACCAAGGTAAACCCCGAATCTGTCTCTACCTCGTCCTCGAGTAAGGCTTGCTGCTTGACCATCAATTATCATGCCACTTGGAGTAGGTGGCCTTGTGCGGGGTAAAAATATGTATCTCCTAAAACTACTTTGAAATCTTAGTCTTGTGTGTAGGGAGTAACTCTCCTACGATCACAGTCAATGACAACTTAGTGTGCCGTCAACCAGTCCATGCCAAGAATGACATCGAAATTCGATATATCCATCGCTAGAAGGTCACCATAGATAGAGATCAGCAGGATCTCTAACTCACAATCTTGACATATCGATCCAATCCTCACCTTAGTCCTAAGGAGAACTCACATGTAGCGACTTTCCAAGGTCCTCTCACCTCTAAGCCCCAAAAACATCACACTAGATGCAATAACAAAAGAATGCTATGCGAATCAAACAATATTTTGCCCATGGCGAGATAGTAGAAACAATACTGCTGTATAACTTGGAAGGCTAATCAACTAGCTGTTACGTGATAGGCGTAAACAAATTTTTGGGCCTGAAGTCTCGACTGTGGGCGCTCTGCCCTCGACCTCAGCCCATACCACTGGCCTCTTGGGCTGCGTATCGAAGAAGGTGTATGCAACACCACTGGGACGTCTTGGTCCCTACGCACGTAGGGTGAGAAAAGAACGAGCTGTGTCCCACACGCTGTCCACGTAGTTGGGGATTGTATTGTCGAAACCACAGGATCCTTGCCTGAGAGCAACCTACCTCATTCTGGGCGATAAACGATGGAAACATGCCAGCGGTTCGTTGACCCAGAGCCTGATGGCCTTGGCCCTGGCAAGTAGTCCGTATCTAAAATCCTTGTGGGATAGAAGTCTTTTGCTTATTTCCCGAACTAGAAGAAGGTTGGTCCTCCTTCCTCTTGCCACTAGCACCTGCATCTCGGATGCTCCGTGCATCCTCTATCCCTCTCTCTATGGCCATGGCCATCCTGACAATAGAGTCATGTCTTGTTGGAGGAATCCTACAATCTTGCCCTAGATAGACAACTTCAGGCCATCCTCAAACTTCCTCACCTTGGCCATATTTATGGCTACATAATCATCTCTGAAACATGCCAAATCGGTGAACTTGGCTATGTACTTGAGCACAATCATACTTCCTTGTTTCAACTCAAGGAACTCCTGAGATTTTGCATGCCTAGCAGATGTTGGGAAAAACTTATCCATGAAGATCTCTCAGAACTCTCCCCATGTCATCGTCGCCGGATCCCGTGAGACTGTAACCCAATCCCACCATATATAAGATTCACCCTATAATCGGAATGTGGCTAGCCTTATCCTCGTAGCATCAGAGGTAATTTCCATAGCCTCCAAAATCCTCTCTACACAATGAGAACCAATGATCAATACGCTGGATCCCTCCCGGTGAATGTCGAAGGATGATGTCTTTGTCTTGGGTTGGAGTTGCCAGCCCCCCTTATTCCCATTTGCGTGGCACATTGCAATGAGTAGTAGGCTGCGGCACCCATAGCCCTCAACAAGGCTTTCTTGATCAAACATAGATGGAGTGCCTCGCGGTCGGCCACCGTCTCTTCTCGACTTGCCATCTGCATAAGTAAAATAGTAAATTGAGGTATTTTTCTCTTTTCAGTGTAGTGCATATGTCACCACTAACATACATTATACTTATTTCCCACATATACTATTTACGAGTATATATGATTTACAATATATGTTACCATATCATGCACATATCACACATATTTATTCATCAAAATGCCTGATGGATGCATGATCTAAACCCATGCCCATCGAGCCACAGGTATTCATTTTGTAGACTCATACTAAGCTATGACACCCTAAATCCATTTCTTTCTCCTCATATACATTTTCTTTTCTTTTTCTCCTCCTCTCATTCTTATCCACAGAATTGTACATTTCTCGCTTCTCATTTCTTTTTTTCATTTTCCTTTTTCTCTTATTTGAAACTTGTTCATAAAGCATGGTTCCCTTGGACGGATGTAAAAAAAAGTGAGGAAACTTCCCTACTTTCCTCCTTTGCCACTTGTCATCCTCATTTTTCTTAATTTTAACGATTTTTCTTTCTTTTCTTTTTTCCTTTCTTTTAAGTTTGGATACATGGCTCATTAGCCATATGTCAAATCTCTTGTCGGTATGTTTACGCCTCCGAAACAATTGATTTATTTTCAGTTCAATTTATTCTAAATGAACTTAGCTTAATCGTTCACGACTTAAAGATTTTCGTAATCTGTCGTGAGAATCATTGATTACTTATCACCCAGAAAATTGTAAAAATATTTTGACTATCTCATAATTCGTGAGGAGTCGGCAAGGTAACTAGATTTCTTGAGAATAATTCAATGGTAAAGTCGTTTAAGTAAGTAGAGATACAGAAAATTTATGGTTTCCAATCGAAATTACCGTTTTATCATTTTTCAGAAAAATTGAATTTTTCCCAAGTTTTACATGCATACAAAAGGAACATCCAGTAGCAATGGCTCATTAATCCAGCTCTCTCTTAAAGATATCCACATAAAGGTCTTTGCTTTAGATCTTCCATTTCATCCTTCCATATTAGAAAATGAAAGAAATTTATTTTTTATGATTTATTGTACCGATTAAAATTGAAACTAAATGCAACAAAGATTAGAGATCCATGCTCAATTCATGAAACACATATTTTCTTCTTTGAAAGAGACATATTTACCTTCTTTTTTTTTCTGATGAAGTTGAGATTTAATTAAAATGGTTGGTAAATATCAGTTTAAGAATCTAACTAATTAAAGAGATTTATTTAACCACCTTTTGGACTTCCCTATATGTGTTTCGTTTAAAAACTTCATACCCTTTCGACTTTCCAAAGTTCATACAACTTTGCACCTTCCCGATGCAGCTTTTTTCTAGGATGATTATGGGAAAAAAAAGAGAACAGTAGAAAAGAATTCAAATTTTTTATGACTGAGTGTCTGAAAATGTTTTAAAAATAAGTTTTTTTTGTACTAATAGTTTATGTTTGAAGTTGTTTCTAAAATTGAATTACGTTTTATTTGAATTTGTTGAATATGACAGTAATTTAAACATATAGCATTTGTATATATTTCAAATTTTAAACATTCTTCATATTTCCAAAAAAAAATCATCTTATTTTCAAAATAATTATGGAAAAACTGGATTTTCTTTTATATTTTTTCTGTAAATCGTTTTTAAGATTAAAACTTAATTTGTTTTCAAATAATGTATGATTTTTACTTATTTATTTATTTTTTAATAAATTTCTTAACATTTTATCTAATCTATTATGAATGT
This sequence comes from Tetrastigma voinierianum, assembly GCA_016808115.1. Classification (NCBI taxonomy): domain Eukaryota; kingdom Viridiplantae; phylum Streptophyta; class Magnoliopsida; order Vitales; family Vitaceae; genus Tetrastigma; species Tetrastigma voinierianum. The sequence continues at coordinate 90,711 of JAEQBH010006788.1, forward strand.
GTATTCTTCTGTACCAAAGAGCTACTGAGGTTTTTTCTATTTTGTTTTGTATATGAAAAATTCATTGTAAACAACTAATTCTTTTTAATTGTGCATTGTAATTCATTTTGCAATAAACTAGACCAAAAAAACATCTTATTTTAACGTTTCTTTATTTTTTAGTTCTTGTGCAAAAGAATCAATTTTGTACTTTTGTCTTGAAGAAGAAAAACATAAGGAAAGAAAATAAAGAAAAAGAAAAAATGAAGAAAATCTTATATATTATTTTTATTTGTTAGTTCAAACTCATTTTATTTATTTTGTTCACATCAATATAAAGATTAAATAATTTAAAGATATGTAAATTTTCAAATCATTTTATTTACATTTGATTTTCTTTGATGTTTTTCATTAAGATGACTAAACATAATAAATCATTTTTTTTTAGTAATTTTTCTTAGAACTTAATAGTGCATTTTTTTTAAAGCTAATAACTTAAGTAATACAATTTAATGCTTGCCTCTAATGAAGACAAAACCATCCCCTCAAATGTCCAACTATTTTAACATTGATGTTATAACCTACTGAGCTAAGATTGTGGACTAATAATGCATTTTTTAATTCAATTACTAATGCAATTTTAAATGTAATTAATAATGAATTTAAAAGTTAAATTATTTTAAAGTTTGAGTAGATCATAGAACATTGCTCATGAATGATTGATCTAGACAACAAATCAACAAATCAACAAATGGGTAGAAAATTACAGATAGAAGTCAAACATAATAAATATACGTTGTTCAATTTTTAGACTGAGATCATAATTCTTCTTACATCATACAAAGAGGGAAAAATAGGAGTTCTTCAGAGGGGCTATTGCCTAGCAAACTAGTACACATGTATTCATATATCCTCAAATAGATTACCATAAATCGTAATCGTAATAATCTGTATAATAATCTAAGTCATCATGATCAACTTCATAATCAGCATATGGCCAATCTGGTTTTACGTAAGAACCTTGACAGATGGAGGGAATATATGAAGCAAGCTCTATACATCTCAAAATCATCTTCATTGAAACCAAACTAATACTAACGTCTAAATAGACAAGTTGTTTTACAACCCTGTAATATCATCACAACAGCTTCCTTGTCTAGGTTCTCCATGTAGATCAAGTATTTAAGTTTTAGTGAAGAAACCAAGGCAAATGCTTCATCTTTCCCAAAGTAATTAAATGGAGCCTGATAGAAATGAAGTTGTTGTGAGAGATCCGATCTGTGTTACTATTTCTTTCAAGTGATATTTCCCTAGTGTTAGCATCTCCAAATTTTTCCACTTGCATATAAATTTTTGAATGACAGAGTTGGTAAGTTCGTCATATGAACCTCCATCGAAAGCTTTCAATCTGGGACACCTACACATCAAATTTCATTTCATATGAAGCAGCTTCAATGGAATTATGAGAAGAAATTTTAGGCTCATTGGAAGTCAAAAGTACTAAGAAAAGAAAATAAAGAAAAGAATAAAAATAAAGTATAAAGAAAATATTTTGAAAAATAAAAAAAAAGGTTAAAATTTAATAAATTAATTATATATATTTATTCAAAGTCATTTATTTGTTTTCTTTATTTGTTTTCTATATCATTGGACTAAAAAATTATACGTATTTTAATAAATTTTGAATATATTTTATATTCTTTTATATTTTCAAGATAAAATAAAACAAGAAAAAAATCATTTTTTCCTTATTATTTTTTCTTTCTATTACTATACAGATTTCAATCAAAGGCTTATTAAAAGTAATAATTGTTTTGTTGAACTAAAGTGAAAAGGATAGCTTTTTTCAAATATAATAATGTAGAAGTAGAGATGCCTTGTACTGTTTTATAGCATACTCTAATGCCTCCTCAGTGCAGCAATTGGGAGTTTGATGAGTGTAGCATTTCCACAACTACGGTTAACAATGAATTTGACAAATGCAGTGATGGACAAGTCTTCTTGATTTTTCATCTCTAACCTTTCTAACATCTCATTTAATATTTGATAAAGTTTGAAGTAAGATGTAGGAAAAATAAGATGTTGCCAGCACATTGGATTGAGGCTAGCTTTATACCAAGGGAACATCCAACAGTAGTGACTCCATCCCAACTCTATTAAAGATATCAACAAGAAGATCTGTGCTTAGATCTTCCCATTTTCCTCCCTCCATCTAAGAAAATGAGAGAAAACAATGTTGCATGATTTAATGTAAGGAAATTCAAACAATACGCATGAATAATATGCAAACAAGGATAACATGTACCAGACCAAGTCATGACAAACAGATTTTCTTTCTTTAAAAGCATATATTTACCGGAAGTTTTTGTGAAGAAATGGAGACTGAAACAGGTATGAATAAGTTTAAGCATCATACTATTTAAAGAAATTTATTTGCCCACCCATTCAACTTCCCTATGTTTCATTTAAAACTTCACCCCGCTTTCAACTTCCAAAGTTCATAAAACTTTTCAACTTTCCATGTAGCTTTGTTTGGGATGATTATGGGAAAAAGGAAGAGTAGAAAAAAATTAAAAATTATTTTTAAGAAAGTGAATTAACCTTTTATGTTCCCAAATCCAAAAATAAATAAATAAATAAATAATTTTTAAAATATAAATTAAATTTATATTTTTCTATTACAGTTTTACATTTTATAAATTAGTTTTTATTTTTATTTTTTGGATATATTAAAAAATATGTTTCCATACGCTCATGTAAAAACAAAATCACTAAGATATCCATTCTCATGTAGTGTACGTAAAGACATTTCCTTTCAATTAGGTAATTGATTGGATCACCCATATACCTCTCTATATTGTGGCATTATATTAAATGAATAATAATTAGTTAAATATGTATTTAACAACTAATTGGCTTTTATACAATGTCTATATTTAGGCTCATTATCTCCTGCTATTATTCTTTAAAGGGTTAAAAATTGAGAATCATTCAAGTGTACCATTATTTAAAATTCTTACATTTTCATTTAGTGGACCTTCTTTGTTGTTTTTATGACATCTATTTCACTTTGCATTATATTGTTGGAAGATTCTATTCTCATGGAAACTCGAAGTTGGTCCATTCCCTATCCCACCCAACCCATTAACCATTGAGTCATAACTCATTGACATATCTTCTTCATAGTTGTTTATATTCATTGAAGCAAAATATTATAAATTAGAAACATTTTTTTAAATCTAAATACTTTAGTTACTATATAGTAAATTGTCCTCACTAGGACTCGAAACCGGGACTCGCCTTTCCCTATGCCCTTGCCTTTTAAAACGTTGAAATCTCTACCACATGAGCTAGACATGATGGGTTATAAATTAGGAACTTTATCCTTTTAAATCAATTTATAAATTTTGTTAAGACTACCAAACGAGGATCATTTAGGGAGTTCAAAGTAAGATATTCCTTGAGGGTGCCTTACAAAAATAATTCAAAATCAAAAGTTTAAAACTTTGTCTAAATTTTTTTGGTAAGTGTCTCTTAGAACTACGATCCAAGTATTTTTATTTGGAGATTTTGCTAGGTAAAATCTTGTTTGTAGTGGAACTTTTGCTCTTCGAATCATGAGGAGGATGGGATATAAGAATGATTTGAAAAATTCATTTTAGGTGTTGAATCAACAAAGGACCAAGAAAACTATTCAAGATTACTTAATTTATGTAACTGATGATGCTTTTTCAACCAAAACTGGGTTGGTACTTACTAGAATTGCTGGGCCAGTCCGCTGACGTTGGATGTCGGGCTCCTCTGCAAAAATAAGAAACAAAAAGGATTGGCGGGGATCACTCGTTGCCTCTCCGATGCCTAAGTCAGTTCTTTCCTATGGAAGAGAAGATCAACTACTTAGGGCATGAATTTTTGTGCGTACCTTTCACCGATGGGGTGGCCTGGTATTTATAATGGGTGATCATGATAAATTTCCTAGTTGGATGATGATACGATATTTTTCCCATTGGGTGAGGGATTCTCTTTCCTTATCGTAACCGATTAATAAGGGATAATTGATGGCAATAATTAGGGAATATCCTATTTCCATAATTGGTGGAAATTGGGTATTTTCCTTTAATCTGAATTCTTTGGGCGATTATATTACCGGCCTTTTGAAGAAGGTGGTGGGCCCTCGTTTTAGGCCTGTGTTTGGGGGATGTCACCAAGGGCCAAGCTCTAATACTAGACCTACTCCTTGATCTCCTCTTAAGCCTAACATTTAGGCTCGTGTCCCTGAGCTGCGCTGTTATTTCAAACCGGATCAGTTGCCCCCGACCCAACTGACTAAGCGAGTATTGGCAAGGGCTGTCACGGCTTCTTGGATCGAGTGTGACTCCCCGTGGCTACTCGGGGAGGTTTGATTAGGGCTTTGTATGATCTCGTCAGCGTCTTGTAATGTAATGGCTTTTCGATTTTGCACTCATTTAATTTGTGGCTTCTAAGCTTCCTTAAAAACTTCCTCTTAGTTTACCTTTGTGTTCCCCACATTCTTGAAGCTTTTTGCCTCTACAAGCTTGGGCTTCTTTTTTCTTGAAATTTGTCTGACCATTGTTCAGGGATACTTTTAGTGGTTCCTGATATCTCGTTTGGGGGTTGTCACTCTCGTCCTGATTCTGGGATTAGCACGTCTTTTCTTCTTCTTTGTCTTTTTAGGTTCGAAGTCTTTCGAGGTTTAGGGTTGAACTTAGTTGAGGTTACGCATTATTTCTTAGTTTCCTTTTTCCAGCATTGCGCCCTACATATCTCCATGGGTCCTGGTCGTACTTCTATTTTGCGTATAGGGAGTAATTCCACTGGGGTGTCTAGTTCTGGGCGGATGGGTGGTGAGTCCAACAGTTTGGTTGTGGTGGTCCATCGGGTTGCCCCAGGGGAACCTCCTTTCCCTTTGGATAAGGGTAAGGGAAAAATTAGTGAAATCTGATATCCTAGCGGGGTTGAGGCCGTAGGCCCTAGCCGAGTTGAACCTTCATATGGTGAGATCTTTGTAGCCCGGTATTGGCCCCCGTTTGGGGTCGAGTTTAGTGCCACGGCGTCTGCGATCACCTCACGTCATTAGTACCCCAGATGGTGTGCTTTTTGGTGAGCGTTCAAGAATAGCCTCCCGGCTTCCTTTGTCCCTTTATAAAGGGTTATGCGGCATTTTAATGTACGCCCTTCTCATTTCCCCAAACTTCTGAGTGATACGGTAGGGTGCGCGGTCATTTTGGAGACGAGGCACAGGTGTTCCTGTAAACCGCTCTTAGACTTCTTCAGCATAAAGGAGGTCGTTGAAGGATTTCTTTATATCTCTAAGCGCTCCAACGCCAAGTTGATTATTTGAACCTTCCGTCTTCCCACAAGTACTAAAAGGAACGTTGTTTCTTTGTCAATGGCCGTCATTGGGAGTACAATCCCTTTGTGGGAGGACACGCAGCGTTCAAACCGTCTGGACTACTCACAAAGAACTATCATGACTCCTTTGCTTTGGTTTGGCACAGTTTCAAGGCTATATGATATTTCTAACATTGGCTTGGTCAAGTGGCCTTCAGGTGTTCGGCCTAGTCTCAGTCCTAAAGACAAAGAGGTGAAGCGGAAGAATTTGGTTAAGTCTTGTACTGTAGGGAGCTCGATAGGTCGGATATTCTTTGGGCGATCCCAGTGTGAGGAGCTGCCCAGGCTTCACTTTCTAAGACCTTCTCCCATTTCCATCATGAAGCCTTCTTTACCCCCTGTCTCAAAGTCCTCTTCACCTTCTGTTTTGGAGCCTTTTATCTCGAAGCCTAGAGGAGAGCCGAGACCCGCGCTGGTCTTTGTGAGAAGAAAAGGGTGTGAGGAAAACTGGGAGGAGGGGCTTCACAGGGTGCCACCTTTCGAGTAAGATCTTAAAGGTGGGGGCCTCCTCTTCACCTTCATCCGCTATCGGAGATGGAGAGTCTTTGGGGAGGGTAGCTGAGCCCCCTTTGGAGGTTCTTCCTATTTCGGTTTGGAGTCCCACATCACAGGGCGCCTCGCCCCCTCCTGCAATGCTGGATGAGGTGAGGACAGAACGCTTTGGTGTTGTAGGGGGTGAGGACTCTGTCATGTGGAGGCTCACATTTGGGTGTTTCCTCCGTCCTTGCGATTTAGGCCACCTCCCGGGAAGGTGGACACTTTGTCGTTGAGGGAGGCTCTGGCTCTTACACTTGGGACGCACGACGTATCCGGCCTCTGTGGTCTTTTCTTTATTGTTTCAGTTTTGTTAACTGACTCTTTCTTGTCCTTAGGTAGGTGGCTACTTACGCAAAAGGTCTGGCAAGGAGGGTCAGCCTTACCGAGGGCTCCGCCAAGGCGACAAAAGCTTATAAGGCTAAGGTTGCTTCACGACTCAGAGAGGTCGGCGCCGAGCACAGATAAAGGGACTCGGCGAGGGGGCTTGTGAGGCACGGTCGACCTAAAGCATGCTTCGGCAGCGAGGCGCGGGCAGGGGATAAAGAAAAAGAGACCGGGAAGGACATGAAGGTCTGAGGCAGGCTACGGGTGGCCGGAGGATTCTTGGTATCGAGAGATGACTGTGCACGAAATGACGACGTTGGGCCAAGGGTTCGCGAAGGCTACGGTAATTTGGAAACTCAGTGGGCGCTTGGCCAGGAGGGCTTCGGCAAGCTTTGGATGGACCTTGAGAGGCGGGGAAGGCTTTGGCTACAGCAGATGAAGTGATAGCGAGAGGCTTAAAGGCGAGGGCGCTGATGGGCCACGGGTGGCTTGCGCTGGCGCAGGGCTTCCCGAGCTTTCCCAGACTTAGAGTTCAACATCTAGCTTTTTGATGAGGAGGTAGAAGGATTTGCTTCCAAGGTTGAGGCTGACGTGGGTGCCGAGGTGCTTTCGGGGGCCCTTGATCGTGATCCCTTGCCTGATGATCTTCGGGTTCCTCCAGAGGCTAGCTCTTCTGCCCCGTCCGTTGGGGCTCGTAACAAGCCCTCTGCCCTTAGTCGGGGCGGAGCTTGAGCGCCTAGGATTTTTATTTTAACCTTGCAATATCAGAGCGCGGAGCCTGGGATTTTTGTATCGCTTCTAACCTTGACTTTTCGTTGATATACAAAGATTCATCGATTAATTTTATTGCTCCTTTTATTGTTTTGCGATTTGTTTGCTTGGCTCTGTGTCTTGAGGCTGCAACCGAAAACCTAAGCTGCAGGGTCACAGGCTCACGAGGCCTTTTTGGCTTGATTAAGCTGTGTCGAGCTCTTTGGGCTCCTGAGAGCTGCATGGCTCACATGGCTGCCAGCCTTAGGCTATTACTGCTTTTGAAATTAAACTTCGAAAAAAATGAGCTCTTGGGCTCTGACATGGCCGTGGCTACTTAACAGCCCTCCTGGGCTTGATTATGCTGCATGTATAGCCTCTTTAGGCTCTTGAGCTACATGTCTCTGGCTGGCTCTTTGGCCTTCCTTCCAAGTAGTTGTACTGCATGTCCCGAAACTCTTGGGCTCTTTGAGCTACATGGCTCCATGGCTACCTTGGCCCTCCTTGGCTTGATTATGCTCTGTGTCGAGCTACTAGGCTCCTAAGCTACATAGCTCTGTGGCTCTTTAGCCCTCCTTGGCTTGATTATGCTCGTAATCAACCTGATAAGACTCTTGCTTTGATGCCAAGAGCCCAGGAGCAAATGGGGTTTCTGAGTTGTTGACCTTACACGTAGTTCTGCAGCCCATAGCCACCTTGGGAGTGTACTCTACCCATTTTCCTTTTTGCATCTTCCACCCTAGTTTTCAGCGCCGCCGAGAGTCCTTATAAGGACTCCTACTTCGCCCATCGACTGTACGAAGCCGATGAGTAGTAGTTTTTATTCCAAGCTCTACAAGAAAAACCCTAAACTTAGATCGCTGAATCAAGTCCCATTATCAAACACGCAGGACCTCTAATCCCGAACATGCATATTATAGAACGCCGCATCGGCTACGCACTCGTCGTGATTGTTGCTGAGGTTTCGACCTCAGCCCATTTGGTAAAATAGTCCACAACCATAATGATAAACTTGCATTGGCCCCTTCCGATGGGTAGGGGTCCCAATATGTCTAGCCCCCATCGCCGAAAGTGCCAACGGCCAGGATCGACGCCGCCGCTCAAATGGGAGATGAGATTCGGTACGCTCCTTGACAAGCTTTGCATTTTCTAACCAATTATGTCGCATCCTTGAGCATTGTGGGCCAATAAGTACTCCCTTGCCTCGTTTTTCCGCCAACTGAGTCTGAAGTGTGGCTGCCATGCATGCCTCAGGTACTCTCGAGTATGTAATCGCGACCTTCCCTTTCCTACAAAGACTTAAGAATGGAAGGTAGAGAAACTTCTCATTTATAAAGGGTCCCTCGATGAACTGGTGAATCTACTGACCTCGTCTCGAGCCTGATGCCTCAGGTCGCCCAGAATGTACCCACTAAAGTAACTTAGACGGGTCCATCCAGCCTCTCTACGAACATCACAGGGAGACTTATCTCGTTGTCGATGCTTTCAGGCTCCTGGAGGTGTCTCAATTGGTACGCCCCGCCCCAGTCTTCTTGCAGAGGTCAAGGCGCTTGCCAAGGCAATCACTGGGAATTCTCTTCGTACATGTTTAACCCGAACTCGTATGAACTCTCTTAAGCAATTTTAATCTTCAGGATATAGGATCATCTTCTCACCTCCGCTTCATAGAGGAGTCTTCTATCTCGCTTTACCACCAATCGAGTCGCTACCACTTCCAAATGATCCGTCCATGGAGTGGGCGAGGTTAAGTCTAACTATGACAACCTCATATTCGGCCTCGTTATTGGAGGCTTGGAAGCCGAATCTGAGGGCGTATTCCACATCTATCCCATTCTGGAGAGGTCAGGATCGAACCCAGACCAGCTCTCGGGTATCGAGGCCCCGTCTACGTATAATCTCCGCATGGGGAGGTTTCCAAGGCCATTGTACTTTCACTTTCCGCTCGTGAATTCCATGATGAAATCTTCCAAGATCTGCCCTTACCGTCAGTCTTGCTCACTGGATGTTGAACTCACTCACCTATAGCCTACTTTATCACCCTTCTGTGAGGTTTCTCGGCCTAAGCAAAGATCTCCGCTTCATCGATATTCAGCGGCACTCACTGTGATGAGCTTCTAAGTAAGGTCGGTTTTTTTTGGATGTAGTTACTAACGCAGATTCAGCTTCTCCATCTTCGCGCCGGGATATCCTCCTCCGTCTCTCTCGCAGTTCTCCACAATAGCATCGGGCTTCACTGCGACCCCGTCCCGTCTCCCGACCAAGGCGCATCAGCCATTGAGAAGTCCTCAAATGGCTGTGTGTGTATGAGGAGTTCTCCCCGTAAAGGCTTCATGAACAGGGGAGAGCCTGTAGGGTTTAGTATCGCGGAATGCCTCTCATAGCAAAGCATCCTAATCGAAGCCTTTTTCGTAACTTAAAAGAAAAAGTCGACATTTGTCGCCACCTAGACACAAAGCTCGGGCCGCAGCCTATTCTTCCCCGTCAAGCTGCTTGAATGTCCTTAACGCCAAGGTGGCAGCATTTTGAGCACGACCTTTATCTTGTCTCGTTTGTTTCTATTCCTCTACCGCTGGGACTATAAAACCTGGCGAACTTCCGCACGAGACTCGCGTGCATTCGCTGGGCTTAACTCTTCATATCAGAAGCCAGATCCGGAATGCCCCAAGAAGTGGGTTATGTGGAGCTCGGCCTTTTATCGGGATCTTACCAAATATGTCATCTATATATACCCACAGATGCTCCAATTTGCTTTTGACATTTTGTTTACCAACCTTTGTAGGTGGCTTACGTTTCTTCAAATACCAAAGAGCATCACTGATAACAAGAGTTCTCGCTTAGTGACGAATGAGGTCTTCTCTTGGTCGTTGGAATCCATAATGATCTTATTGTAGCCAGAGAAGACGTCCATGAAGCTGAGGAGTTCATGATCGGTCGTGGCATCCACTATGAGGTCAACTTGGTAGAGCGGTTACTTTCGGGCAAGCCCGTTGATATATGTGGAATCGCAAATCCGCCACTCTTCCGTCATTCTCGACACGAATAACATCGCCAACCACTCAAGATATTCTACCTCGACAGATTTGCTCGGGAGGAGCGTCACGACCTCTTCATTAATCGCCTGCCTTTTCGAGGAAAACTCCTTCTCAGCACCATTTAAAGGAGGACCGATGTTCAACCCTGTGATTTGATCACCGCGAGTCGATCTCGCCCATGTCTTCCTCGTTTCCAAGCGATCACCCATACCTGCTTTTAGAAAACGGATGAGAGGGTTTTTTATGTCTTCAGCTAGCTTAGATCCTATGTAGATGAGGTGTTCTAGATGGTCGCCAAGATGCACAGGCTCTAGTTCTTCTGAGGGCGCAGGTTGGGTGCTTACCTCGTTTCGCATGTCAAGCTCATCCATATAGATGTTGTCGACCATTTTTTGCTTCATTGAAGCTGAGTAACACTCCCGGGCTATGCGATGGTTTCCTGGACCATTCCTACTCCATTTGCAGTTGGAAATTTGATAACCATGTGATAGCGAGGGGATGGCCCTTATAAGATTGGAGAGAGGGCCTACCAAGAATATGTCAGAGTCGAATGGGGAATCTACTATGAGAAATCTTACTATCATAGCCCGCATGAGGGGTTTTCCCAAACCGAGCACCAGCTTTATCGACCCTGTGTGGGCAAACACTTCTTTCTTTAGAATCCCACGCAGTGCGGCATTGATTCGTTTCTAAATTTCTCCCTTCCAATGTCCATTTTGTCGAAAGCTAATGCGAAGATGATGTCACGAGCTCCAAGTCAACAAGTGACTTCAGATCGCTTTATCGGGCTACTACAACCTTTATCATGCTTCGATCACTGTGGATGCCGGGCAGCCTTCCATGCCTGAGTTCGAAAAGCAAAGGCGGCAGTATCCAAACCGAGGAAGTTTGGATACCGCTTGAAAATTTCTAATGTTTTCCGATCCGATGTCGAGCGTGGGCCTTCCCGGGTCGAGCCGACTCTCCGCCTCCTACAAACCTCCAGATCACGTGATTTCTCCCAGCGGCTGGTGCCGAGCTGGGGTTAGCCGACCAGTGGTGATGGTCGATTTGTTCAGCCTTCAAAGGCCACGTAGATCAAAGAAAGATGTCTACATCGAATCGTATTCAATCTCTTTCGCTTTGATGTGCAATGATCGCTCAAAGGTCCATGATCCCTATGGAACTCATTCAAAGATTCGTATTGCCCTTTGGCTGGGCTCCATCTCTTATTTAAGATGGCCACTTACAAATTTTTCATGTTGCACTTCGTAAGACCCGACACCGAGGCTTAAAGGGGGGTGTATCAAGCAAGGTGAATACTACCGCCGCAGCCAGTCGGTGGTCCCGCGCCCTCGATGTCCCGGCCTTTTGTAGTGGACTGCCTCGCTTTCTCCCTCTGCTCCTCCTCGGGGGACTGCAATGCCCAGACGTCGCTCCTAGCTTCGCTCTGCCACGCCCGTTCTTTTCCTTTTTGAGCAAGAGCTCCTTTTGCTCGGGATAAGAGGGCTTCTAACCGCTGATATACTGCTTTGGCGAGGGACTCGCTATGCTCGCCCGAGGGTTCTTGAGTCGGGAGAACACAGTCTTTCACTACACCCCCAGCCCCAACAGTGCGTAATGAAGCGAATTTTTCGTCAGAATATCCACTTTTAACGACTCTCGCATTGAATCTCTGCATACGACTGTGCCTCCCGCGAGCTCGCTTTATGGTCGAAGGTGAAATTTGGCTTCTATACGTCCTGCTCTGATAAAGTGGGAGGTGAACGTGACAGAGCCTTGAATGATGAGATGGAAGACAATGGGAGTCTGTTAAACCAGGCCAATGATGGGCCCTTTAGTGTGATAGCAAAGGCTCTACACCATATGGGGTCCTGATATCCGTGCAAAATTATCCGTTCTTATATGTATCGAGGTGATCAATGGGTCTTTCGTCTGGTCGAACGCTTTCGACGGTGCATTCTCGAATTTTTCTGTAAGAGGGAAGGCAAAGACTCCTACCAGGAACAAAGGATTTAGTTTCTATACTGGGGCAGGTCCATAAGAGACCGGAACTAATCTTTACCACTTCCTTCATGTGGCTAGTTTCATTGATCGCCCTCGAACCTCTCGCCTCCCATGATCGATCCCCGCTTCCCGTGGGATAAGGGATGGGTCCATCGCTTATAAGCGTCCCTACCATGCCTCCTCATCAGCGCGACTTTCCGTGGGGCCTGTATGACTGCGCTCCGTAGCTCGCTAGTTTCTCCTTCTCTATCTCGCTTCTGGTGCGGTGGCCTATGCTGCCTTCCTGGTAGTGGGGCTTTGGCCTTCTCAGCCCGCGTGCCCCGGGGTGTCAGGACGGTCTGGTGAGTTGCTCCAACCTTTCAAAAGACGTTGGTCGTGAGACGAGCGCCCATCTCGCTTCGCATCGAGTGCAGAGTTTCTAAGGTAGCACCCGGAGGTCGACTATCTAGGCCAGCCTTGCCGGTCTTACATCCTTAGGGATCGGGCGAGTTCCGCCAGGTTTCGAGTTGATACCATCAGTCATCGAGACTGCAACTTATTTCGTAAAGGAACCTGTCAGTTCCTATAAACGACACCAAACTAATGATGCTTTTTCAATCGAAACCGCCGGAGCTTTACTGAATTGTTGTGCTTCCGCTCATCGATTACTGGATGTCGCTCTCCGCAAAATAAGAGTTGCGGCGTTGATTAGCGGGATCACCTCGTCGCTCTCTCGATGCCTAAGTCGTGTCTTTCCAGCCGGGAAGAGAAGATCAACTACTTAAGGCATGAATTTTTGTGCTGCACTTTCACCTAGATAGTGACTCAGATTTGGCAATTTAGTGATCATGATAACTTTCCTAGCTTGACGATGATACGATATTTTTCATCAGGGTGAGAGACTCTCTTCCTTATCGTAAACCCATTGGCAATACTGTGGAACATCCTATTTCCATAATTGGTGAAATCGGGTATTTTCCTTTAATACGAATTCTTCTGCTGATCATATTGCCAACCGCAATTTAATTGGGGCCTGCTGCCTGTTCAGGATGTCACCAAGGGCCGAGCTCTGATACTGGGCCTGGTCCTTAATCTTCTCTTAAGCCTAACATTTGGGCTCGTGTCCTGGGCCTGCGCGCCTATTATTTCAAACCCGATAAATAACTAAAGCATAAACAAATACAAACCACAAATCTATGTGCCTAAGAAAAGTAATACTTGTGATATATAATTCATACAGTAAACATCACTTGTCATATAATCTTCTTTCTAAAATCTAGAATCTCGTACTAATAAATACTTTTTTTTTTGTCTCCAATCCATGTATATAGAAGAATGTCTAGAAAATAATTCTCGAACTTAACAACAAGGTATAAGCATAATTAGATCTGGTTAAATTCATGAATGGAGATCAAAATAAAAATTAATTAATAAATTGATGGGTATAAATGTTAATCAACTCAAGCATAGATTGAATCATTAATGTAATCATTACATCCATGGAGCACATAAACACTTAACAATACACTAATAAAAAGAAAAGAAGGGTTATAATGTTGAATTTTTTTATTAAAAAAAACCTCTCAATTGTAGTCTAATCATTCGCTAAAAAGTAAGCTAATCAAGTAATTCAATTCATTCAAACTAAATTCAAGCTCACTGAAATAAAATAACAATGGCCAATTCAAGTTTACAATCCAATAACACTTACAATGGCATAAGAAAATTAGTATTTAACCTTCTCAAACCACTTCCAATAGTGAAGTGTTTGACACATAATCCTTGTTTGATATCTTTATGTTTGCCACGAAATAATGTGGCTCTAAACTCATGGTCGAGTTTTCCAAATAATAGCTTTTAAGATGTACTCAGAAGGAACCTCAATGCTACAAAATGTTGGATCTGACTCCATTACACCGACACTTCAAGTAAAATAATCAAATTTTGATCCAATCTGATTGCAAGAGTGTCAAAATTTCATGCTGAATCCGATGCCAAACCAATTAATTGGACGAAGATTACCAATAGAAGCTAAAAATCAAATTAATAAAATTTTCGAGTACCGATAATTCGTCAGATTACATAAAGAGGCACATAGGGAGCTGAAGATTTTCACTGATTCGCTTGCCAGCAAGCCCACCGACCCCAACCTGCATCCGATATCCTCAACAATCATATAATGCGACTTTAAATCATAAACACAATCATCATGATTAATTTTATCTCAGAATAACTCATGATCAAGCCTTCGGTCTTGCGAATAATTAGGTTCTATCTTAGGTACCACAATCGACCCTTCACACACGAATGCACGAATATTTGAAGCTCTAATATCCGTGATAGCACTCCAAGCCTAATAGGGAAAGTCCAACTAAAGACTGCCTTGATAAGTGGGAGAACCTCTTGTAAGCTTGCCATCTCCCAATAAATTTTTGAGGAATCATATCATCATTCAATATGATACCCACAACTGAGAAACCGATCGCCTCACACTCTAAATAGCTATTACCTAACCCTCTCGGGCACCGTGATAGTCGAAACACTTATGACATCCAAATTAGCAACTTGTTGCAGCCCTGTACTATCATCATAAGAGCTTCCTTCTCAAAGCCCCCTCCATGTAGATCCAAGTACTCGGTGAAGCCACCAAGGCCAATGCTTCATATCTTTCCCAAAGTAGTTATATGGAGCTGACAACCAAATTAAGTTGTTGCAGAAACCTGATCTGCGGGTAGATTTTCCAAGTAAAATTTCTAGTCTCAAAGATTGCCAAAATTTTCCACTTGCTTATAAATTTTTGAATAATAACGCATTAAATACATTTTAGAACTCACGTCCAAAATTTTGGCTCGACACTACAAAACACTCCGTTTCGCCTATAAGAATCTAAAGCAATTGGTCATGGAACAAACTCGACAAAACTTTTTAAGTATTTTCAAGAAATCATTCACATGTATCACAACCCTGCTCTACATCAATTTTCATCAAGTTGTCGCTTCCAAAGATAACCTGGATTGCGGATTGATGCTTGCCCCACATATCAATTTTGAGAAATGAGAAAATCGCTTTTCATACGAAACAAGATCTGTAACTCACCTCTCCTCTTGCATTCTCATACACTTACATATTTCACTCCATGATGTTCTTAAATTTTTAGAAATTAAAGAAAATACAATAGGTAGCGAGGAGCTGTAGAAGTAAAGGTAAATCAATGACTATCATTTTTATTATATTACTCTTTATCAAGTGGTTTTCACAAATATAATTCAAAGATAGAAGGTATTATATATATATATATAGGTATATATATATATATATATATATATATATATATATATATAGCAGATATAAAACTCTACAGGTTGTCTAAATATCAATTATCGCCAAAATTAGTTTTTTACCTTCTTAAATCAAAGCATAAGAATGATAAATATAAAAAAATGGTTACATAAATAATAGAAATAAAGGTTTTTAGGTTAAAACATTAAAAATGAATCGAACGCCGAAAACCTTAGAGTAAATTCTATAGACAGACTCGAGTGTGCTGGCAAAATCAGAATTTTGAAGAAAAACCAAAAATGCCTAATGAATGCTAGTAAATCTACGAATTCTTTTCCACTCCATTTCTCTCATTTTCTTACTTCACTCTCACCCCACACCAGAACCTTGTAGAACCGCAGAGGAAGAAGAAGGCGACCCTGATCAAAGCTCAAGATCCTGATACAAAACCAAGGATTGGGGGCAGGGGGTTTTCCCATTCACTTACATCGAGGCTAGTATGTATATATGTAATGCTTGGGGCTATAAATGCTATTTTTCCGGGTATTCTGAACCATTCTCTTTTTGTACGTGGGAATGAGGAATTTATTCTTAAATGTGTTCTTTTGGGGATTGATTTCAACTCCTAGTGATTTGTGGTGAGTAGAAAACACCAGTGGGTATGATCTCTTGTATTTCTAACTATTTCTTTGAATTGCTTTTATGATTGTCTGGTGGATCTAGAAGTTTTTCCAAAGAAACTCAGAAATATGGAAGGATTGGTAGAAATTGTCAAGTTGCAACTAAATTTTCCGTATATGGGATCATGAATCCAAAGGGGGGGATTCTTTTATATAGTATGGGATTCTTCTATGGTGCCTGATCAGCCCGATTCCGACTATTTAATCTCAATCTGATTTATTTCACCTGATTCACTTACTGACCCGATTCGACTCACCGAAAATGATTCTCCACCGGGGGATTATTACATATTATCGGGGATTTTTACAACACGGGGATTCTGATATAGCCTGGGATTTTTCTACATAACACGTGGGGGATTTTTATATAGTACGTGGGGATTCTACTAAAGTATCACGCTGCATTAATTTCTGAATGGTTTTCTTTTTATGGGGATTTCTATATAATATGGGAGATTCCACATAATCTATGAACTTATTACCTAAGATGGGGATTTTTACATAACTCGGGATTTTACAATACTTGTGGGATTTTTACAATACGGGGATTATTATTATGTATCATTTTTACATAACCTGGGATTGTTATACTTTGATACATAGATAGCTGCTTATACGCATGCTCATCCTATGCTTATACTTCAAGAGGAAATGTTTATAAGCATGCTTGAGAAAACCCATTTTGATATACGAGGTCACACACGCATGCTCATCCTATACTTATACTCAAGAGGTCGCGCTTATAAGCATGCTTCGAGAAAATTTACTGACATATGAGGTCAAGCCATACGCATGCTCATCCTATACTCTATACTCAAGAGGCTGCTTTATACATGCTTTTGAGAAAAACCTACTTTGATATACATATGAGAGGCTGCTTATACGCATGCTCATCCTAAACTTATACTCAAGAGGTTCCTTATAAGGATGCTTCGAGAAAACCTACTTCGACATATGAGAGGTCAAGCCAGACAAGATGCTCATCCTAAACTTATACTCAAGAGGTTCCTTATAAGGATGCCGAGAAAACCTACTTTGATATATGAGGTTCCTATAAGGATGCCCAACCTATACTTATACTAAAGAGGTTCCTTATAAGGATGCTTGAGAAACCCTACTATGATATATGAGAGGTTCCTTATAAGGATGCTCAGATTTTTATATAATATGGGGAATTTTTTACATAACCTAGGAGATTATTACATAGTATGGGGGATTTTTACATAACATGGGGGATTATTATATATTATGGGATTTTACATAACATTTTGGGATTATTAGCATATTACGGGGGATTTTTACATAACCTGGGATTGCTATATTATGAAATATGAGAGGTTCCTTATAAGGATGCTCAGATTTTTATATAATATGGGGGATTTTTACATAACCTAGGAGATTATTACAGTATGGGGGATGGTAATAACATGGGGGATTATATTATGGGATTTTTACATAACATTGGGATTTTTTACATAATACTGGGATTATTACATATTGGCTGGGGATTTTTTACATAACCCGGGGATTGTTATATTATGAAATATGAGAGGTCACATACGCAGATGCTCATCCAAACTTATACTCAAGAGGTTCCTATAAGGATGCTTGAGAAAACCTATTTTGATATATGAGAGGTTGCTACGCATGTCATCCCAAGGTTTCTATACTCAAGAGGTCATTTATAGATGCTCGAGAAACCCTTACTTGGAGTATATGAGAGGTTGCTTATACGCATGCTCATCCTAACTTATACTCAAGAGGTTCCTTATAAGGATGCTTGAGAAACCTACTTTATTACATGAGAGGCTCCGTAAGGATGCTCAACTTATAATTCTTATACTCAAGAGGTTCTTTATAAGGATGCTTGAGAAACCCACTATGATATATGAGGTTACTTATATGATTGCCTAACCGATACCCATACTGAAGAGATTCCTTATAAGGATGTTTCGAGAAACACTACTAGATGAATGAGGAGTTTATCAGGTGATGCTTGAACAAAAGAGAACGGTTGGAAATGGTACGGGTGAAAATGTTTATTATTTGTTTACGCGTGGCCCGAAAGTACATTTACTTAAGTGTTTTCATATAAATCAGATCTATTTTCAATGTCATCGTTTTCAGAAATCAGACATCTATGATATGTTATAAAAATGAGACCGGCTGCTTTTTCATACTTTCTAAACCTTTGTCGAGTTTAGAGGATTTTCCCACGAGTTTGCTCACCCCTACCTACATCCCTTTCGCATTTTACCTTTGAGGAAGTGGTAGGAAATAAAGGGAACCTGCGGCAAATGGGGAGGCCCCGAACGAAGGAAAGTTAGGATCTCGAGGTCCTCCGTGAAGGAATTCAGCCGAGGTCATGTAGAAAAAGAAGAAGGCGTAGGTTTAGTTTAGATCTTTTGTACTTTTCGATCGGCCATCCAGCCAGAAGATGCATAAAAGATGATATGGTGGTTAAGGTTTGGCGATTGTAAGGCTTCGCTTACTCTTGGGATAGTATTGTAAATCTTTATGGATAAATAGCCCAATGTTGTTAATGTATTATAATCGCGCAGTAAAGGTTTTCGTAGAGTTCCGAACAAAGGAGACTCTCGCCCAATGTGGTTAAATTAAGGACCCTGGCCACCATGATTCATTAGTGCTCTCATGGTGTGAATGTGGGTTTTGTATAGTGAAGTCCTGTGTAGTCAGCGTTACAAAGCTGGTAATGTAGCTTAGCTTAGGTCTTACATGGGAGCCGGGAGGTTACAAGTACTACCTATGGAGAAAGGATTAGATGGGTAAGACGCACAAGTTTAATTAGATGTCTTTTTACAATTCAAGGAACTAAAATTGTGAATTGATGTGCGACGGATTCGTGACAAGCACAAATTAATTGTGGGCTTGATTGCTCTAGATTTGAAGTGGGCATGATGTTAGGATTCCTGATGGACTACTGGTCCACTTTCCGCTGGATGGATCGTTGCAGTTTCTAATCACACTCCGCTACCAGAGGGGTAGTTTTCAAGAAGGAAGCCACTTGGAGCTCTTTTTTAGCCATTTGATCGAGAGAGAAGGATAAAGACCCTAAGAGGCGGTGTTGTAGTAATGATTTATCCAGATGTTCTGCATGAACTACCAAGGTTATCCTGCACAAAGAGAGATTGAAATCAAGATTGATCTCATCCGAACTCGAACCCATATCCATCGCTCTACCGTATGGCACCTTTCGGGAGCTAAAGGAGCCATGAAGCAATTCGACCAATTGTCAATATCGGGTTTATCCGACTGAGACCTCACCTCAAAGCCTCACCCTCTTTCAGAAGAAGTATGATGAAACCTTCTGCTATGCAATGTACTACGTAGACGCCTTGAATAGGGTGATGCTGAAAATAAATACTCTTACCCTATAGATGACCTATTTGATCGCTTGAAGGGTTCTAAGTATTACACCAAGATCGATCCGCGGCGGTGCCATCAATCGCGAATCGTGAGGAGGGCATTCCTAAGACTTCAGACTTGGTATGATTATTTCAGTACACGCCGCTCAGATCAGCCACGCTCCCGCAACTTTCATGGATTCGATGCATTGTATTTCGACCGTATCTGGATCAATTTGTCATTGTGTTCATCGAGATATTACACAATCTATTCACTAATTTCCAGGAACATGAACGCCATCTTTACAATTGTGCCTAGATTGAGGGAGCATAAAAGATATGCTTAAGACAGCAAATGCAGTTTTACGAAGGAGGTGAAATTCTCGCCATGTGGTGGTGCCTGAATGTGGGGTAAAGGCTGAATCAAAGAAAGATTGAGGCAATGATAGCGGGAACCACCAAAGAATGTGACTGAGGTACGTAGCTTCTCGGGCTTAAGAGTTACTATCTGAGGCTCAGGGAGGATCGCTTCGCACCGCCAATGACTCCGCCCGACCAAGAAGGAGAATTCTTGTGGACCTGCAGTGTGAACTTGTTTTTCAATACTTAGTTGAGAATTATTAATCTACCGCCCTTATTATTCCAAACAGCCGAAGAACACGAGGTGTACACCGATGCTTCTCACGAGGCTCGGGATGTGTCTTAATGCAGGGGGAAGGTAGTTGTTTATGGCCCGAGGCAACTCAAGACTCATGAGCACCACCCCACTCATGACTTGAACTAGTCGGTTTTTGCTCTTAAGCTGCGGAGGAAGCATTTATACGGGGAGAAATTCCAAGTGTATTTTGATCATAAGAGCCTCAAGTATATCTTCACACAAAAAGACTTGAATCTCCTAAGAAAGGGAGGGGTTGAGTACCTGGCACTATGACTTTCACCAACTATCATCCCGAAAGGCAAATGTGTGAGGCGTGATGCACTTAGCAAGAAAGTCTCTGTGAACCTAATGTTTCCCATAAGTAAATGGTACTGAAGACGCCTGTAGATTGGATTCCATGATCTCGGAAAGTAATCTCACCATGCATATTCAATCTTGTATCAACCAGCTTTCAAGAAAGGATCGTGACGCTGCAAATGAAGAGACAATGAAATGGAGGCTATACTGAGTAGTCTGCAGGAGGAGATGGTCGAGAATCGGGCACAATTAATGATGAGTTACTAGCTTCGGAAGGTTATGTGCACCGACCATGATCTGGATCAGTGAAGAAGTATTGTATGAATGCCACTGCTCCAAGTTCTCCATCCATCCTGGGAGTAACAAAATGCATAGGACATGAAACGACAAAGATTGTGGAAGTGGAATGAAAAGGGATGGGTTAGATACATTTCAAAATGTGCAAAGGTGTCAACAAGTAAAGATTGAGCACCAACGCCCTGAGACACTACGCCCGCCTATCCCGCAGTGGAAGTGGGATCGCATCACCATGGACTTCGAGCTTGTGTTTTCCCTGACCGCACGAGGCATAATGCCGTAATGGCTATTGGCATGACTCCACCAGAGTCCATTTCCCGGGCAAGGAAGACCACACAACCAGACTCTCGCGCCAAAATGAGATCCGTGAGGCTGTTAGATCAGTATGGAGTTCCAATTTCATCACGCTCTGATCATGATTCCCTAAGCCAGGGCTGTGGTTCCGGCAAAAAGTCTACAACAAGTCGATGGGCACAGTTACATTTCAAAGATACCTTCATCCCCAAATCCTGATGGCCAATCCAAAAGCGGTGATACGTTACGTAAGATATGTTACGCGGTTTCAGATAAGCTCACCAAGGAAACTGAGTAACCATTTGCTGGTAGAATTCCGCGTATAACAAATACTATCGTGCACAGGATGATAATTTATGAGGCGCTGAAGAATGCCATAGATCACCGACATGTCAGTTGAAGCTTGTTGAGATAGCCTTTTCGGGGCCGTAGATTAGTCGGAGAGACTACGACAACCAGCAGATTAAGTTATGGATCGACGACGGCTGACCCTTGAAATTTCAAGAGGGGGATATATTCTCAAGATGTCCCCCAAAAAAGGGAGTGTTTAGATTTGGCAAGAAAGGAAAGAACAAGATATATTTGATCATTTGAAGCTGATCAGCAGAAAGAATGTGACAAATACAATTACTCCGCCAAATAGTCAGTACACGATTCCAAGTATCAATAAGCCAGGAAGTGTCTATCTGATGCAACACCTAGCCAGAAACTTGAAGATATAGAATTCCAAGATTCAAAATATATGAGGAACAACCTAAGAGGATTCTCATTACCAAAGAAAAAGGTGCTTCAGAACAAAAAATCATCCGACTAGTGAAAGTTGTGTGGCAACACCATGAAGTGGAAGAAGCTACGATGGGGAACCGGAGCTAGAAATAACAGAGAAGTACCCGCATTTATTCGCATTATTGTAAGTTTCGAGGATCTAAACTTTTTAAGGGGGTGGATTGTAACTCAGCATGCCTCTAAAATATCACCATCATCAATTAGCTTTAATTTTTAAATCAAAGCATAAGAATGAGGAATATAAAATGGCTATATAATCATGAATAAATAAACAAAAACAAACATTAAAAATGAACTTAACGCCGAAAAACCTTAGAGTAGTCCTATAGACACTCGAGAGTGTAGTGGCAAAACTGTAATTTTGAAGAAAAACTAAAATGCCCAATGAACAGTAAAAATCGGGCTGACCCTTTTCACTCCATTTCATTTTCTTTATCACCACCCCACACCCTTGGAACCCTAGAACCTGTAGAGAGAGGAAGAAGGAAGGGGCGACCCTGGGATCAAAGCCTTACGATCCCTACACAAAACCAAGCGATTAAAGGTAGGGCTCTTCTCCCATTCACTTACATTGGAGGCTAGGGTATGTATATATGCAATGCTTAGCTATAAATGCTATTTTTTCTGGGGTATTCTTGAAACCATTCTCTCTTTGTACGTGAATGAGGAATTTATTCTTAAATGTGTTCTTGTGATCGATTTCTTAACTCCTAGTGATTTGTGTGAGTAGGAAAAATACCGTGGGTATGATCTCTTGTATTTTCTAACTATTTTTGAATTGTTTTATGATTGTTTGTGACTTTAGAAGTTTTTCCAGTAAATTTAGAAATATGGAAGGATTGGTAGTGAAATTGCTGTCGGGTAAACTAAATTTTCAGATAAGACTGAGAATCCAAAGGTGATTCTTATATAGTATGTGTGGATTCTTCTATGGTGCTCACGCCCGATTCCGACTGATCGACCCGATTCGACTCACTCGAAATGATTCTCCACTGGGGACACATGACATTATCGGGGGATTTTTAATATAACACTGGGGATTATGATATATTCGGGGATTTTTCTTACATAACACGGGGGATTTTTATATGTATTGGATCAATTAGGTGATCACGCGATTCGACTTTCAGAATGGTTTTCTTTATGGGGATTTCTATACATAGATTTTTTACATAAATCTATGAACTTATTACCTAAAGACGGGGATTTTTACATAAACTGATTTTACATAACATCGGGGATTTTACATAACATGGGGGGATTATTACATATTATGGGGGATTATTTTTACATAACCTGGGGGATTGTTATATTCTTTTGATACATGAGAGGTTGCTTATACGCATGCTCATCCTATGCTTATACTAAGAGGCTGCTTAGTAAGCATGCCTTAAAAACCTATTTTGACATATGAGAGGTCAGCTTTCATACGCATGCTCATCCTATACTTATACTCAAGAGGTTGCTTATAAGCATGCTTGAGAAAAACCTACTTTGATATATGAGAGGTTGCTTATACGCATGCTCATCCTATACTTATACTCGAGGTCGCTTATAAGCATGCTTGAGAAAACTACTGATATATGAGAGGCTGCTTATACAAAGATACCATCCTAAACTTATACTCAAGAGGTTCCTTATAAGGATGCTCGAGAAAACCACTGATATATATGAGAGGTCGCTACACGCATGCTCATCCTAAACTTATACTCAAGAGGTTCCTTATAAGGATGCTTGAGAAAACCTTACTTGAGCATATGAGAGGTTCCTTATAAGGATGCTCAACCTATACTTATACTCAAGAGGTCTTTATAAGGATGCTGAATAACCCTACTAAGGATATAAGGAGAGGTCTTATACATGCCTAGATTTTTATATAATATGTGGGATTTTACATAACCTAGAGATTATTTTCTATTGAAGGGGATTTTACATAACATGGGATTATTATATTATGGGATTTTTACATAACATGGGGGATTTTTTGCATAACACGGGGATTATTACATATTACGGGGGATTTTTGAGATAACCTATTGTTATATTATGAAAAGTGAGAGGTCTCTTATAAGGATGCTGATTTTACATAATATGGGGATTTTTTACATAATCCTAGAGATTATTACATAGTACGGGGGATTTGCATAACATGGGGATTATTATATACAGGGTTTTACATAACACGGGGGATATTTTTACATAACATGGGGGATTATTACATATTATGGGGGATTTTTACATAACCTGGGGGATTGTTATATTATGAAATATGAGAGGTTGCTTATACGCATGCTCATCCTAAACTTATACTCAAGAGGTTCCTTATAAGGATGCTTGAGAAAACCTATTTTGATATATGAGAGGTTGTCTTACACAAAGATGCTCATCCTATACTTATACTAAGAGGTTGCTTATAAGGATGCCAGAAACCCTACTTTGATATATGAGAGGTTGCTTATACGCATGTGCTCATCCTAAACTTATACTCAAGATGCCCTTTATGCGATGCTCGAAGAAACCCATTGATATAGCGGAGGTCTTATAGCGGACGCTTAACTTGATACTTTATACTTCCCTGGCGAGGTTCCTTATAAGGATGCCGAGAAACCCTACTATGATATATGAGAGGTTCCTTATAGATGCCTAAATCGATACCTATACTCAAGAGGTTCCTATAAGGATGCTTGAGAAACACTACTATGATGAATGAGGAGTTTATCAAGCGATGTTCTATGAAACAAAAGAGAACTATGGAAATGGTATAAGAAAAATGTTTATTATTTGTTTCATGCCTAAGTGGCATACTTACTTAAGTGTTTTCACATAAACTCGAGATCTATTTTCAATGGT
Organism: Tetrastigma voinierianum; assembly: GCA_016808115.1. Taxonomy (NCBI): domain Eukaryota; kingdom Viridiplantae; phylum Streptophyta; class Magnoliopsida; order Vitales; family Vitaceae; genus Tetrastigma; species Tetrastigma voinierianum. Next base: position 115,216 of record JAEQBH010006788.1, read on the forward strand.
CATTGTTTTCTCAGAAATTGTAAGCATCTATGATATGTTATAAAAACAGAATCGACCGCTTTCATACTTTTCTAAACTCGAGTTCGGGAGGATTTTCCTACTGAGTTTCGTGCTCACCCCTACCTACATCCTTTCAGATTTACCTTTGAGGAAGTGGGGTAGAAACAAGGAACCCGTGCAAAGTGGGAGGTCCGGCTCAAGGAAAGTTAGATCCCGAGGTCTCTAAGTGAAGGAATTCAAACAGGTCAAGGTAGAAAAGAAGAAGGCCGAGTTACTAGTTTAGTATTCTTTGTAATCTTCTTGACTCGAATATCCGCTAGCGATGTACAAAAGATGATATGGTGGTTAAGGCTCACTTACTTCCTTTAGGTGTTATCAGGTATTTCATACGTATTGAATAAAGTCTGTGATATATCAGAATCTTTTATGGATAACAAGTCTAATGTTGTTAATGTATTATAATCAAGGCAGATATGGTTTTCTCAGTAGAGTCTCCTGAACAGCGAGACTCTCGCCTGAATGTGGAGCAAATTACACCTGGCCAAATTATGGATTGATTAGCGCTCACAGGGAATGGGTTTAGTATGTAGTGAAGTCCCAGGTAGTCGGGCGTTATAATATATATATATATATATATATATATCACTCAGCTTCTCATAAAATCTAACTAAATAACGCTCGATCCCAATACAACGGGCTCGCATCGCATTGGTATAAACCAATGTGGACTTCTCCGCCCTCATCAAGAATCATACCGCTGATCCTCGTAACCGAATGAAGGAACATGTGAAGCAAGCTCCAATATCACACCATCACTTTCATCAAATAGAAAGCGGGCCTCACGCCTGAACTGTCTTCAGCCAAAGATCATCAATAGATTCCTCCTCTCAATGGTTCCTCCCTTTAGAAACAAATGCTTAATCTTTGGAAGACAAGAGACGATTGTGTATGCTACATCGTCCCAAACATAGGATCGTGGAAGCATTAGCTGATAGAAATTATTGCAATGGACACAGATTTGTCAGACGATTTTTATATAATTCGCCCTCAACTTCAATACTCAAGATTTTTCCATTTTTCATCATCTGGGGAATCACCAGATTGGTGGAGATAGATAACCATGCGCACTAAAAACCCTCAAGGCAGATACCGAAAAATATATATAAGAAACCGCTTTTAGAAACAAAAACTATTATTTTCTACTCAAGAACACGTAGGATCCATAGAACAAATTTGATGATAACTTGTCCTCGCTTTGAGATTAATCATTTTCTCGATAACCGCTTTGAAGAACTTACTCGCTTAGCAAAGATACTCCAACGCTCTTCAAAGTAAAGCAGTTGTGGAAGCATAAGAGTAGTAAAGACATCTACCGCCGGCGATTCACCATGGACTTTATGAATGCAAAGGATCGAGACTCCTTTCGACAATTCTTCCCACTCCCGTTTATAAATGCTAAGAAGTTTTATGGAAAAATAAGGTTCTTCCAAAGACTTGGGGATTTATAGCTTCATACCAAGACTTGCATACAAAGGGAACATCCAATACCGCCTCCATTCCCCACTTTCGAAACACTTTCACCGCATGCCTATGTTTAAGTCCTCCCACTTCCTTCGACACCAACCGGGACGTAAATGAAAGTTTCAGTTCTTCATAGAACCGATAATTCATGGCATGATATAAGAACTCAGAAATCGCCTAATGGCATAAATATATATACTGCACTTCTTGTTATCAATTTGAGGAGAATCACTATTCTTTGCAAAAGCAATTACCAGCCTTTACAAAAGTTCGCTTCCAAACATATTTCTATATTAGCATACTCCACTGGGCTGGTACTTCCAACATAAGTTCCCACTCCCTCATCCAGAAACCCTGAAAAATCCCAATTTCCGAAAAAGGGTAAAATGGCAATTTCAGAAAATCCAATTTTTCTAGATCTCGATGACTTCAAACCGACTTCACCGCTGGAATCGCCTCGAAATCTAGCTACCACGCTCAATTCTGGGATCGGAATTCACGTTTTCGAGGCACGCGTTGACGCCATAAAACTACCAAAAACATACGTGATGTGAAAAAGCTCATCACCATATTACCATGTGACATGTTCCATGATTAGTGAGAGGATGAGATGAATGGCCTAGATTATGCCAAGTGTCAAAAATCAAGACAAAAAGGACATTGATGGAATTATTGGAAATGTAAATGAGGAAAAGACAAAAAAAATGAATAGTTTTCTTCTTCAAATTGAAGAAGAAAACATTTAGGAGAGCAAAAAGTGGCAGAAAGTTGGGTTTTGAAATTCTAGAGAGAAAGTGTGACTTCTCTTTAGATTTTCATGCCGTACTACTCTGCCTCGCTTCGCCAAGAAGTAAAGCTTGTTCCCACGCAGCAAGTTGACTACACGTGGCATCGATTCAGGAGTTCCGACAACTCCAAGAGGTAGGATCTTTCCTACTTGTATTATTCCTTTACTAAGAGTTATGTAAATGGTTGGGGATGTTCTAAGGCTCAATTAGCCGTGTTTTCTGCCTCTTCGTGCTGAACTAGGGAGCGGAGAAAACTTACAGTTTCGCGCCGTGAACAATGCCAACCCGAGGGTTTCAACAAGCTCACGTGAATAAGGATTTGATTTTGGTGTGAATTTTTATGATGTTGAGTGATTCAAAAATGAATTGCTTCAGGCTTGTTAATTAGCCCATGTGAGCTGATTTTAGTGTTGTTGATGTGAATTTAATGCACATTTACGGGATTTCACTCAGGTCGTATATACATGTTTTTTATATTAGTACGAGTTTGTCGACGCAGATAATGCATTCCATGACCGGGGCACCTTAGAATATTAGAGTGAGTACATATGAAAGAAAAACAAAACAAACGTTTAGAAAGGAATTTCGATGGAAGATTTTCCCAAGAATCGTTGAGATTGTCCAACAATTCATGTCTGAAAATATGAATTCAAGTTTTGAGGTTATCCAACATATTCGCCTGAGGCTCTAACATATTTATCGAATTCCTGGGAGGTTTTCTAAACAAAAGCTTTTTGTTTTTAAACCGTATATTTTACTCAGATTTATTAGGTGATATGTAGGAGTCGATGAGGACTCGTGATACGGATTGCATGTAGACACCGAGTAGGTTCATGTAATTGCTCTCGATGTACTGTTTGCCGCCACATGCAATTTAGGTGGAGAGCAACTCCACGAGAAATTATCACTAATAGGCTTTGCTCATCCCGTCGAGGATCACTATTTCGTGTATAAGGAGTATACAGAGGACTAAGGCCACAATGTGATCGTGTTTAGAAGAAAGTTTGGCCAGGGTTTTAGGTATTTGTTTTGTATAATATGTATTAAAACTCAAATTTTGATATATGTTTGCAATATAATTTACTAACTCTTGAACTATTGTATATAGTTGATGTGTTTTGTGGGTATTAATGCAGGGGCCCAAGTGGCCATTATTGTAAGACCCGAGAAATTTAAATTTCTGGAAAATAAATCGGACTTTGCCATTTAAATTGTAATTTTCGCTAAAAATCCAATTATTTTCTGATCTCGGATGACAAACTGGATTTCACTCTTTCGAATCGCCTCGTGAAATCTAGCTAGCACGTAAAATTCGTCGGATTCCCGAGACAATGAGTTTCCAGACGCTTTTCGAGGCATCGCGCTCGTGCCGCAAACCATTTTCGATTCGATGAAAGTCACATATAACACGTACTCATGTTCCATGAATGGTATGAGTAGAGAAACGATGAGAATGGACGACCGAGATAGTGCCGAATGTCAAAACTGGGAAAAGAAGGACATAAGCGTCATTTTGAAATTTGATTAAATGAACTAAATGACTAAAAATTAAATAAAGGTTTATCTCCTTCATTAAACCAAGACAAAAAACGTGAAATCAAAAGAAAGGGATGCGTAGGCCGCTACAGAACGAAAATGGTGGTTTTGTAGAGAGTCTCGACTTTCTGAATACGCGCGATCCGACCGTTTGCAATGGCATGCTGGCTTAGAACTCCGCCCACGCCAAGAGGGCTTTTGCAGAGTCGGATTAAGGGAGTTTTCAAACTCGAGAGGTAAGGGCTCTCCCTACTGGGGTTTTATTCCTTCTTAAGAACATTGCAATGTTTCGAGTCGAATATAGTCGTGAGGTCTGACGGCCCCAAACCGGGACTCGGTCTGTTGGAAATTTTAGAAAATTTTTACTATCCGCGATACCCGTAAATTCTCTTAGCGGCTGCTTGTGTGAAATTATGCATTAAAATGTATGCTTGATATGAAAAAGGTCGGGAATGGCCTTGAATTGCGGGTTCACTAAGTGAACCGATGAATTGTGATTTTTCGGGAATAGTAACCGAGGGTTTCACTATTCCCGAAACAGTGTTCTCAAAATAATTTTTGTGAAAATATATTTGGTCGAGTAATTCAAGTAGAATTGCTTGTGTTTGATCATTAGCCCAAGTGAGCTAATTTTGATATATGAATTGATTAATTACATGACATGATTGTGTGATTGGATATTATGTGGATATGTTCATGTTTACATATTTGCATGTGATTAGATCAGATCGGAATTGGCATATGCATTCCATATGCACTGAACACCTTTAGGACTATAGGAGGAGTGCATGAGATGAAGCCCAGAGAAAATGGTTCGAGGTTGTCTAAAAATATTAATTATCTGAGGGTAGTCCAAATTAAAATATCAATCGCTCCTGAGACGAATTCCACCGATATTCACCTATAGCCCATAACAAATAATATATCAATCGCCTGAGACGCCCAATTGGTGGATATATATACATTCTGAGGGTTGGGTCCACTAACAAAACAATAATTTACAATGCAGGCTTAGCGAAAAGTAGAGAGCTCAATGAGGACTCGAGATCCGAGTCAGTCATGTGTATTATCCAAGTAGGATCATGCATTTGCTCAATGTATGTTTATTTCTGGGAACATTGCACCGCACTTTAGCGGAGAGAAGCCCACTTAGTGGCGATTCCACTACTAAGCATTAGCTCACCCCGCGAGGATATTTTACAGTACTGTGGAGCGTGCGTAAGTGACGCCGGCCCTAGGGATCGAGGATTAGAAGAAAGCCTGCCGTAGTTTCGTTAATATATGTATCAGATAAGAGTGAAAATATTGTAACTCTTGTAACTATACTTAAAAGTATAGTTGATTCATAGTTAGTATGTATTATGAGTATCGTCTGTAGTCAAGTGGTCGTATTACTCATGCATCGACATATTGGATATATTGCACGCTTCGGGGATGTATATGCAGTGTTTTGTATTCGGGCAGAGCCCCCGCATACAAAGGAAACTCCGCCCATTTTCGTAGAAATGTCGGGTCACTTAACATTCACGAGTGTTTCCGCTAAGCTGATCGGGTAGTCAACCCGACCTGCCTGGGGTGTCGCCAAATTATTTTACTCGTGATGTGGACCCCCTGTGGTGGTCATTGTAAATTGTTGACAAGTTTTGCACTCTCGTAGAGCTCCTGCATAAAGAGATTTCGCCCATTTTCGATGAGAGTAGTGCTCAAGCTACCCGACATCCACGAGTATTCGAGGGTCGACGGGTTGTCACCGCACCCGAAGCTGTGGCATCACAGCCGTATAAGAGCCAAGGTAAACGCCTGATACCTTGGAGCTTCAGGTGCAGAGCTAGTATGAGATTACCTAGGCAAATACGGATAAGATTAGAACACCGCATGCATTGTGTTATGTGCTTGAAATGTGTGAACATGAATGTTGTGTATGATTTCAGGTGGTATGTCAGGTGATCAGGTACTTAGTGAATAAAGACATAGAAAAAAATGATGAGAAGAGATTTTTTCTAAGGTTTTATAGAGTGTAAACTCGAAAAAATAAAATAAATAAAATAAATAAATTATTGATTTAACTAGTATGAGGAAAAAAATATATAGAAGAGATATATATTTTTTTTTTTCTTCTCGTAATTATCATATCGCTTATTGAAGTCACGATACAATGAATCGGACGTAGACACAAGGCCGGGAGGCCGGGTCAGCAGGCAACAGGGGCTACGATATGGGTCGAGCATGTTCGTGATTCGCCAGGATCGGCCTACGACACCCGATGGCTCCGCGTGACGGGGCACGCGCCATGAAGGGCCGCAGGCAACGCGGCGGGAATGCAGCCATAGTACGCGTAACGCCGCGGCACGCATTACGGCCCGCCGCGGTGCTCGCGATACAATTCGCCATTGCGGCTTCTCGGGCAGCCTTGTGGTCGCTACGATACAAGTTGTGATATTGAAGCATCCGGGCCAGCCGGTATAATGCGCGCAGAGCGCAGAAGCCGCCGTAGCGCAAGCCACACGCACGCGACTAAGGAATCAGGTTGGCGATACAATTTTTGTATCGCGTGGACTGCGAGCCGCACACTGCAGTGCGCGCGGCAATGACAGTCAAGCTACCACACGCCCTGCCGCACGCCACGACACGACGTGACACGCCGCTCAGCGTAGGTTTCGCAGCAGTCGGCCATGTGTGCACATAAAGGCACCCGACTCACTTTGACCTTGTACCATTCTAAGTCGTACGTTTGGGGGATACTCATTCATGAACACCGCTCACGAGGTTTTCAAAATAAAAATAAAAAAATAAAATAATGAAATGAAATAAAATAAATAAATCTTTTGTCAGATATGATTTAATATATGAATAATTGTCCCAGATTACCTATGAATGCATGGACCTTGTATATGAAATGTTTTCTATATGTGAATAGTGTCTCGGGGCTGTGTTTACGCCTTAGAGATACTACATTAGAATTTAACTTGTCGACATGTGTGTGGACATGGCTGGGCCGGGAGGGCGAGGACGCAGAGAGCGTCCACAAGGTGCGCCTAAGCACCACTGCTCACCAACAGGCTTCTTTGGTCGAGGCTTTAGATTGTGGCTATTGCTACCGCACAAAGCAAGTGCAAATGTAGCCAAGGAGGTCCAGCAACTCCTGCAGGTTTGTGCACATAATCCTCCGACATCTGGGCTGTGGGAGAGATCCTGGCTGCAGGCACTACTGTCTACGCAGACTGAGAAAGTAAGCTGGTGCTACAGCATTACTCGATACCCATCAGGATTAGACTGGGGCTTGCCTAATGAAAGTAAGCTTTCCAAGTATGGTGGGAATCGGCAAGACCTCGAGACCTAGAGGTAATGACATGGGCGCAGTTCCTGTGGAGCTATTCATGGGTAAGTATTTTTCTAGCTATCGCCAAGCCACGCCAAGGCTCATTAGCTCGACTATGACTCGTGATGGAGTATGTGGGCTAGATTCACTGAGTTAGCCCGCTGGCCGATGACTACGGGCCATGTTCCATTACGTGGCCGCATACGGCCAAGGTCGAGATTCAGACCACTAAAGTTGTCCATCCAGGCGTAGATTGCAGACTCATTACAAGACGTGGACTCTAAGGCTTGGGACCGCCCGACCATGTAGAGATTGAGGATGCTCAAGCACCTCATGCAAGGTTAGTAGCAGAGGAAGGAGAGATTTCCGGATCTTCTTCTAGTTCGGGGGAAGAAACAGAGTTTCGCTCACTGGGGTTCAAGGCCGCGCCATCTCGCCGTGGGTAGATCGGGAAGTCACAATGGGCTCTGCGCATATAGCCACCATCGTCAACAACCCTGACATATCAGAGGGATTGCCCCTGCAGACAGGATCCTGGTGGCTTCGAGATGCGTAGTCCTAGTTTCAAGACAAATTCTAGTCACGATAGGATGTGAGAGGATACAAGATATTCCTCTGCCAACCCTGAGACAGCGAGGTTTTCGCCAGCCTCGTGGAGCCACACCCGGCACCTCCCGTTACACGCAGCCGAGAGGCGTACTATGAGCAGAGACAGGCCCACTTCAGGGACATCAAATCAGGGCGTGTCTACGCTGATCACACCATCCGATCGAGTCAAATGATCACCATTTATGAAGTACGTTTTGCTATCTCGCCATGGGCAAGAGTGTTATTTGATTCCGTAAGGCCATATCTATTCATCACGCATCAGCCAGGATAGTCGGGCGAGGTCGAGGCCTCGAGGAGCCCTTGTATGTGAGTTCTCCTGTGGATTAGTGGCGAGGATAAGGATGATATTGCCGTGGTCATGAGTTAGATCTCGTGGATTCACTCACGCGGACCCGAGGGTCATGAACATGTCGTAGTTCGACGTCATCCCTGGATGGATCGGGCCGATGCCTATAGAGTCGCGATCGATCGGTGAGCGTTAGAGAGTTACCGCCTACATGCAGGATGGTACTCATGGTATTTCAAGGGGACAAGCATGACATTTCGCCCCGCATGCAGTACGAGTCCAGGTCAAGGACAAATACCGGTCAAGCAATGAAGTCATACCCTAGAGGACGAGGTGGAGATGTGATTCTTAGATCTACTCTCTTAGTAGTCTACAAGTAAGGAGATGTTTTTCCTAATAAGATATCTGGATTGCCCGGCAGAGGGTTATGACTTCAGATAAGTTACACCTGTATTTCTCACCATCTCTATGACTTTGATAAGATGACACTGGGCTGAGTTGGTGAACTCAGAGTCCGGGCCATGTGAGTTAGTAGACAAGGGGTTCATTGTGCCGAGCACTTCACTACGGGCGCTTCACCCTATTTATCAGCAAGTTAAGGAAGACCCTTCGACGTATCGATTATGTGACAAATAACAAGGTTACACCAAGAATCTGCACTCATCGCTAAGGATTGATGACTTGTTCGATCGGGCCGAGAGGAGCGCGAGTCTATTCCAAGATGTAATTTTGGCACTGGTTATCATCACCGAGGGGTTAGGAGACAGATATCCCTGCTGACAACGTTTAGGACGCCAAGCATGGGCGTACTTCGAGTTTATAAAGGATGCCCTTGATCGACGTAACGTGCTGCCAGCATTCACGGACCCCATGCATAGGCTATTCCAACCCTATCTAGGATCATTGTCGTAGTCTTCGTGGGATGACATTTTGATCTACCCCAATCGTGAGTGTGAGCATGAGTATCACTTGAGGATTGTTTTACAATCAAGCTGAGAGATCATCACCGTGGGCGCCGTCTGTTAGTACCAGCTTTAGCTTAATGAGGTGAGATTTTTTCAGACACATGCAAAGTCAAACATCAGCATGTCAATGGACCCAGAGAAGGTCGAGGCCGTGATGAGCTGGGAGAGGTCGGTCGCCTTCGAGACACGAGTTTCGATCAGTCGGGTACCACAGAGACTCTTTCGAGGATTTTCTCCCGACAATAAGGCCACCTACGACGAGATCAAATCCTAAAGGAGGCCCAAGCTCTGAAAGTGGGATGACCGATAGGAGGCATTCCGTGAGTTGAAGAGGAGGCTACTACGCCCTTATCTTGATAGTCCATTAGGACAGAGGCCACGTTGTATTGTGATGCCTCGAGGCCTGATCGGGATGTGTTGATGCGCCGGGAGGGTGAAGCATGGTTCCCGCGCCTGAAGAATCACGAAAGCGAATTACCCCACACACGACACATGGAGTCATGCCATAGTCTTCGCTTTGAAGATTTGCGCCCACTACTTATATGGCGAGGAGTTCGAGGTGTAATTCACCATAAAAGTCTCAAGCTACCACGCAGCCAGTAACTCACATGAGGCAACGCATGGATGGAGTTCCAGAGGATTATGACTTCACTCGCATTACCACCTGTAAGGCAAATGCATGGGCCGACGACTCGCCCAAGTCACGAGGAGACTGCCAGTATAGCTCCTGAGTGGCGATGCTCAAGATTATGGGACAATTAGGTTACAAGACAATGAGCAAAGCTAGGTATGTCGGGAGTTTAGTAGCTACACCTCTCTATTGAGTGTAGTGATCAAATCCCGTGACAGACGCAGAGATAGTGTTAATCGCGGACCGTACAGTATAGGTGATTTGTGGTCGACCGCCCATCGCAGATGGTAGTCTTCAGATGGTGGACGGGTAGTGGTTCCCCAAATGGTTCGATTTGAGGGAAGAGATTCTCGTGAGTTTTGATCGCTTCTCGATTATTAGCATCCAAAAAGTAACGGCGATACCAGGATCTCTCGCTGCCGCGATTAATCGGAGCGGGATGAAGAGACACGTAGGGGACTTTTATTCGACGATGTCTCAATGGTCGCCAGGTTAAGGTCAGCACCAGAAGCAGTGGCTACTCTATCCATCGAGGGTCGAAAGTGCAAGCCAGAGCACATCACGATGGACTTTATGACCCACTTGCCACGGACACCTCAAGGACATGATGCGATATGGGTGATAGTGGACCATCTCAACAAGCCGATTACTACTTTCTAGCCGTGTGGCGACCTTCACATTAGATAGATTCCATTGTACATTTGAGAGATAGTCTAGCTTCTGAGTACCGTATTCATGGGGTGTTTTGATAGAGACCCGAGGTTTATGGCTCACTCTTGGAAGAGTTTCCAAAAGGCTGGCATGCGCCGACTATGAGCATGCCTTTCCACTCACAAATGGATGGTCACTGGAGGACTATACAGTGTTAGAGGACATGCTGCAGCATGCGCCCCTGATCATAAGGGTAGCCTGAAAGAGCATTTTCCTCCGAGAAGTGCAAGGTTTGGATCGAGGTGGGAGAGAGCTCCATCACGGGTCCTGGTATCTGATTAAAGACACCTCCGAGAAGGTGAGGCTTGATATTTGACAAATAGTTTTCTCACTACCGAGCCTGTAAGAGCCATGCTGATGCAATGACGTCGACCCTTAGAGTTCGAGGTCGTGATCACGCTCTTCTTAAAGGTGATGCCTAAGAGATGAGTGGTCAAGTTCTAGTTTATGGAAGCTTATCGCGAGGTTTCGGGGCCCTTCGAGATACTGAGTGGTAGGCACTATAGCGCATCGGGCTGACTTTACCGCCAAGATGTCGTGTCGACGAGGTATTTCACTTCTCCATGCTTCGAGGTACACCTGCATCCAAATTTCGCGTAAAGGGATCGGGAGAGATCGAGGCTGACACGGTTGGGACCTTCGAGAGGGACTGCAGTATCAGGATAGCCGAGATCAGTTTTGGCGATGCAAGACTGCTGAGAATAGGCTTTAGGGTGCTATGACAAGACCGTGGGAGTGAAGAGTCAACGTGGGGAGCGCGAGGACACGATGCAGCCACCTATCCCCCCTCGCTTAGTGGACGACAGCCGTGGGCTACCAAGCATACTTGCACGACTAGCTCAGATGCATGGCATAAATGCACGTTGAATATGCATGTGAGTTGTTAGATTGTCCAGAATTTCGACGAAATTCCTTCAAGGAGGGGAGAATGTAAACCCAGGAAAATCTCTAATTTTCCTCGAAAAAAGGGTAAATGATAATTTCCGTAAAATCCGAAATTTTTCTAGATCTCGACGCATTTAAACCGACTTCACCACTGAATCGTCTCATCGAAATCTACTTACCACGCCGACCTCGAGATACTAATTTCATCGCCGAGGCACCGTGCCTGATGCATTAAAACTACCATGAAGCGATACGCTGATACGACAAAACTCACCTACTATACGTACTACGTGACACATGTTGCATGATTAATATATGACGGTGATAAAATGGCCTGGGGATTGCGGTCAAGTGTCAAAAATCAAGACAAAAGAGACATGGATGGAATTATTGAAAATGTAAATGAGAAAAGACAAAATAATAGTTTTCTTCTTCAAACTGGGGCGTAAAAACGCAAGAGAGCAAAAGTGGCGTAAAGCTGGGTTTTGAATTCTGAGAGAGAAAGTGTGACTTCTCTCTGCATTTACGGGCCAAACCATCTGCTCGTCGGCTATGGAAGTAAGAGTTCACGCGGTGAGGGCTACGCTGCTACACCTATTTTGTGGAGTTCCGACAACTCCAAGAGGTAGAGATCTTTTCCTACTTGTGTTATTATTCACAAGAGCCATGTAAATGGTCGGGGATGTTCCCGAGATCCTGAATTAGTCATGTTTTCTTGGCTCAAAAGCTTTGAACTAAGTGAAGAAATCCCCATTGTTAGGCTGTGAATGGGTTATTAACCAGGGTTTCACTGCTCACGGAATAGTTACGTGATTTTCGTGTTAATTTGCGATGTTGAGTGATTCAAAATGAATTGCTTCAGGTTTAATTAGCCCATGTGAGCTGATTTCGTGTTTGCTGATGTGAATTTATTGAAGATTTAGTGTGATTAATTATGTTAGTATATATACAAGTTTTATATATTGTTATTTGTCGATCGCATACTGCATTCCATATGCACCGAGGCACCCTAGAATATTGTGAGTGAGTGCATAACATGAAAGAAAAACAAAAACGAAAACGCCAGAAAGGAATTTCACGAAAGATTTTCCTGTGAGAATCGTGTTGGGAGATTGCCCAACACCACGCCTAAAGGGCCTATGAATTGTTTCTGAGGTTATCCAACATATTCGCCTGAGGGTAGTCCAATATATTTATCGATCTCTGTGAGTAAGCCGAGAACAAAAGATTAAAATCAATATTTTACTCGTGATTCGGCTTGGGGGATATGTGAGGAGCCTGAGGACTCTGACATGGATTGGGCATGTAGACATTCGAGTAGGTTCATGTAATTGCTTGGATGTGATTGTTTGCCATGACATGTGCACTTAGGTGAGGAGTAACCCACGTAGGAAATTATCACTACTGGGCTTTGCTCACCCTGTCGAAGGATCACTATTTCAGGTACAGGGAGTGTATAGGAGGACGACACTCACTAGAGGCCTGTGTTTGTGAAGAAAGCCTGCTTGTGGCTTTGGGTATTCGCTTTGTGGCAACACGTATTAAAAATTCTAAATTTTGATATATGTTTGCAACAGTAATTTATTAAATTTCTGAACTATTGTATATAGTTGATGGTTTTATGGTATTAATGCAGGGGCCCAAGTGGCCATTATTTTACTCGCATGTGGACCCTGTGCGGTCATTGTAAATTGTTGGGACAGGTTTTGTACCTTGGGTAGAGCTCCACTTACAAAGGAGACTCTGACCGATTTTCGTGAGTGGTGTTGGGTTACCCGACATTCACGAGTATTCCCGCGGCCGACGGGTTATCAACCCGAGCCCCGAAGCCTCGGGGCGTCACATCATCATCTCTTTATAGGTATCAGTTTATACTCCCGTGAAGAAATAGGATATCCGCGATATGATGTTGAATCCCAAAGTCCATCTGTCGGCGAATGGCTGCCAGATTTTGTCCAACAATCCAGCATAGGTAGTTCACATGAATACCTTGATAGGTGACATTCATTTGGGCACCTTCTCTGTAAACAACATCATTATGTTCCTTTTTCACTATCCCGTTCCAGTAGAAGTTCACTGCAACACCCATTGCGGCCATGGTCTATACCATCCACAGCCCCAATATTAGAGAAACAATTATACGTACATGTAGGATATAGATAAGAAATAGCTGGAAAAAAGTCATCAAAATCAATTTCACTGATTTTCAACAAGAATCTAAAGCAATTGCTCATGGAACACAGTGACCAAACTTTTTTAGTATTTTCAGGAAATCATTCATAAATGAAGAGAAAGAAGAAATGTAAAACAGCGACTAAATTAATTGAAGGGGATGAGAAACAGAGGCAAATAAAAGCTAGTAGGGAGAACCTGGGGAGGAGAAGAGGGAGAGAGAGAGAGAGATTAAAGTTCATCAAAACTTCAGTGAGAATTTTCTTTGGTAATTAGGCACATATGAAAAGTTTGAGTTCTCCCGACTTTTTCAACTTTTCATGATTTTTTGATATTTTATTCCAGATTGTTATCTTTTCTGTAGTACATAACTTAGCATGTTCTCTTCAGGTGCTGAAGCTTCCTTTGGGATTGGATGAAGAAGAATAAAGTTTGAAAAGTGAAAAAGAAAAAGAAGGATTGAAAAAAGGGAAAAGACCATAAGCAAATGATCAATAATCTACGTTTAAAGTTTGATGCAACAGTTTAATCAGGTGGTTTTTGGAATAAATTTTCACAGCGTTTTTTTACTGAAAAATTAATTTTAAAATTTTGAGGAAGTAAAAAATTTTCATATTCTAAAAAATAATAATAATAATAATAATAATGCTTAAAATCCTATGTTTAAAATATGTTTCAAGCTAGTCAAGCAATCTAATTTTAACGAAGTTGGAGCTTTTAAAGATTTTGACATCTCAAGAAAACTTAGTTAATCACAATTTAATTATATTATAGACTTATGGAGTGTAATCCCGAATGCTATAAAATGTTGCACCCACTTACATTATACCACTAATCTCATGAAGATCAAAGTGGATACAAGAATTGATATAAGAATTACAATAACAATAGTATCAAATTTCATGTACGTTTCAAATCTCTCCCTCTCTATATATATTGAGGATTGTTAAATTATATTATAGAATATAATATATTCATATTATTTGTAGGATTTTTTTCTATTTTGCAGATTTCTTATTCTTAGCATTTTAGAGTTTGTTTCCTATTAGATTTTTCTAGTAAGTCTATATAAAGACCTTATTATGTAATTTTATAAGGATTTATTCATTCCTATAAGGAATTTCAGTTTTCTTAGTATTTTTTGTTATCAATTGCTTTTAATTTTAACATTGTATCAGAGTTTGTGCGTGAAGAAACCTTTTCGCTGCTTTTGACTAAGACTGACATGTGCTTTCTTATGTTGAGATGATGAAAGAACCACAAAGGTTTCATAGGGTTTTTGAGATCGACTGGGATTGAGTGAAGATCTAACCTAGATGAAGTTTATGTTGTCTATTTCTTTATGTTTTTGCAGTTTCATCACAATTTGAATGGGTTGTTGGAGTTGGAGGAGTTTAAGACAGTGACGAAGAGAATAAGGCCGGTCGTGGTCGACTTGTGCTGTAGGCTGTGATTTGTAGATGATTCTCAAGATGAAATTTTTTGAAGAAAGCCATGAATCACTAAACAGCCGACTAATCAAGTTTTTCGATTCTTGCTCTTCGCTTTTTTTCTCTCTTCAAAACTTGAGTACTTTTTTGAAATTGTTTATCTCTAACGATCTTCCGATTTTTGCCGCTTCCTACAAGGCTTCTTCGATTTCTTCCTCAAATTTTTTTTTTCTCCTCGACGATCTTATGATTTCTACTACTTTCTCTCTCGCAATTATTTCGATTCCTTTTAAATTATTTCTCTCCGACAATCTTTTGATTTCTATTTGCTTCTCTCGCAATTGTTTCCTCTTCCAATTTCTTTGAAATTATTTATCTTTCGACGATCTTCCGATTTTAAGCCGCTTCCACTAAGCTTCTTCTCCGATTTTAAATTGTCTCAACGATCTTCGATTTTTTGTTTCTTTCTTATCTCTACAATTGTTTCTGATTTCTTTTAAAATTGTTTCTTTTGACGACCTTCTGGATTTATGTTGCTTTCTCTCTCTACAATTATTTCGCTCGATTTTTGAATTGTTTCTCTGGCAGCGATCTTCCGATTTGATGCATTGCTTTCTCCTTGCAATTGAGCCTTCCGATTTCTTTGAATGCTTTTCTACAATTTAGTATCAATTGGCATTATGTTTAATTTTGTTTTCTAGTTAGCTACAATTTGGTATCAATTGCATTATGTTTTCTAGTTTGTTTTCTAGTTAGAAAACTCTCGTGCTTATAGTCACAGATCGTAAGTTTGAGGGGAAATGTTAAATTATATTATATTACAGAATATATATATCTCATTATTTGTAGATTATTTTTCTATTTTGGTAGGTTTATTATTTTTTAGCACTTTAGAGTTTTTTTCCTATTAGGATTTTTCTAGTAAGTCTATATAAAGACCTTTATTATGTAATTTTGATAAGGATTATTCATTCCAATAAGAATTTCAGTTTTCTTATTATTCTTGTTATCAATTGCCCTACACTTTAATATGATAAGCTCGATGAGACATTCCTCATGCATGCTTGATCGAGAAGACAAAAAGAAATGATAACATAGAATAGAAAATAAAATATAAAATATTTTGACAGAAGATTGCAAGATAGAAGCTAAAGTAAAACAAAATTATAGGTTGTATAATCTTCAAAGCGGCTGATAATTCCTCTTATATCAGATAAAAGAGGCACATGCAAAGCGAGTTTTTGCAACGGCTCTTGCTTATTAACAAGCTCACCAAAAACCAACTGTATTCATATATCCCAAAATCACTAATAAAATTCCAAATCTAAATACTCGTTATGAGGTATATCAGCATCATCATTGAATATGGGAAGCGACCCTCGCAAGTTCTAATATCTCGTCATCATCATCATCGAATCCCTTGCAATTCCTGACGTCTAAATGAAAAAGTTGTTTGAAACCCTTCAATATCTTCACAGGATATTCATTTTCTAAGACTCCTCCATGTAGATCCAAGTACATAAGTTCTGGATGTGAGTCAACCAATGCCGAAACATCGTCTTTCCCAATGTTGTTATAAGGAGCTGATAGCAATATGAAGTTGTGGCAATGAAGACCGATCTGTGGTAGGATTTCGTTCAAGCAACATTGACCTATTTTCAGAATTCCCAAAATTTCTAAATTTGCTGATAAATTCAACTGGAAGGATGATAAACTATTGTTCACTTCTTCAATATTTAAAATTGGGATACCTACATATCAGAATTAAATTTATGCGAGACAATTAATTGGAATTTCGAGAATTGTAAGATTTGGAAGCATTGGTACATAGAACTAGAACTTATAAATAAAAGGATTTTTTTTCATAGCAATAATGTAGAAGTAGAGATGCCTTACTCGTTTGTAACATAATCCAGTTCGCCGGGTGAAGATAGGGAGCTTCCACAGCTACGGTTGACCAATGAACTCACTAATGCAGTAGAAAATTCTTTTATGATACTTTTATCGCCGTCTCTTCCTCGAAACGAACGATGAGTTCTCCCATATATCATGAGGGTAGAAATCTATTTAAGCATCCAAATATTTTAAAGAGATTTATTTGACCACTTTTTCAACTTACCAGTGTTTCATTTAAAACTTCACCCCACTTTCATCTTCCAAAGTTCATAAAACTTTCCACCTTTCGATGCAGCATTTTTTGGGATGATTATGGGAAAAAAGAAGAGTAGAAAGTGAAAAACCTTTTATGTTCTAAAATTCAAACAAAATATAAAATAAATTTCAATTTTTATATAACAGTTTTAATTATTTTTTATTTTTGCTTTACAAATATTTTCTTATACACTCATATTAAAAAAAAAAATCACAAAATCACTTAGCCATTCTGATGTAGTGTGCAAAGACATTTCCTTTCAATCAAGGTGAATTGATTATGTTTGGTCCGTCTCAGCGGGTTTAACCAATAGGCTAAACCATAGTTTGAAAAAAAAAAAACAGAATGTCAATCAAAGAGAGCTTGAAGTTTGTGTCAGGCAATAAATAAAAAGGTGAACACTAAACCAAGCTTAATGGTGCTCCAAACTGCCAAAGTCCCATGGACAAGGTGAAATACCAACATAATAACAAATCCAGAACAAAAGATAAAAATAAAGACATACAACTAAAAACATTGAAAAAATTAAAAAACAATAAAGGATTACACAAATTAATCGAACTTGGCAAAGAAGATCACCACCGCTTGAACCCTATTGAGACCAACAACCCCAACCCCCACTCAACCCTATCCAATGAAATTTCCACCCCTGGTAAAACCAGTGACACCGAGCCGCAGCCCCGGAGTCGAACCCCAGATGCCAATGCCACCACCGCGACCCAACCACCCGAGACAAACGACCACTATCAAAATTCCACCCAAACTACTGCCTATAGATCCGTGAGCTCGAACATCCCCCACCACAAATATACCACCCCAAAATACCAACACCCAAGCACAAAGTCATATCTTAAAACCATAGGATGACGCCCACAACCGCACAACCCTTGAGACGCCGACGACTTAGAACACGACAGCAAAGAGACAGAAGGATGTAGGAAAAGGAGAAGTGGAAAAGAGAGCCATTAAAGTCCAAAAAAGGAACAAAGTCAATGCAGTTCTCTTTCCCGAGCCTAGGGCAACGTGAAGCCAAGGGCCCCTCGATCGAAGCACCTTGGCGCAAAGGAAGGTCGATGGCACTCTGACCGAGATTAGCCAATCACCTGAGAAAACACTAGAAACTGAAGGGTTAAAGGATGATACACTAGGAGAGAAAAGGAGAGAATGCAACCCATTCATTAACATTACCAATAAAACTATAGAATTCGGGCAATAAACATTACTCGTGAACTTATCACTTGTAAAATAGTTTTCTTCTAAAAATCTACAATGTGTACTAATATACTTTTTGGTCTTCATTCATGTGTTGATTGTAAAACTAAAAATTATTTTGAATCCTAAAACAAGGTATAAGCATAATTAGATCTAATTAAAGCTGAGATGAGTGCAAAGATTCGTATCAAAAAATAAATGGATGGGTACAAATGTTAATCAAATCACGAGATTGAACCGTTAATGTGATCATTACATCCATGGAGCACACCAATGCTTAACAATACACTGATAAAAAAAGAAGAAGGGTTATTAGTATGTAACCCTCTCCAAATATTTACTAAACATCCTTGGAGTCTATAGTTTTAGAAGTTCTAATTATATTCAATCAATCGAATAAATTGTCCTTTTTAAAATGACTTTGGACTTAAATAACTGGAATGGAAGGATAAATATTAAATATAATCGTTGATTATTTAAACAAAAGGCTTGATGGTTTCACCTACTATCCATAAGCATACGCCAAAGGTGGTCAATCAATACTTTCAATATTCGAGAACCTGCTGTTGGCATTTTTCCATGATATGGGGAGAGCTATGCCTGTTTCATATGAAAAAGAATAAGTGTTTTTATCTCATCATGGCTAGCTTATGGTAAAACATTCTACCTTTGAAAAAAGGCAAGGTATAAAGAGAGGAGTCCCCGTTTAAGTCCTAGTGGGTACAATATTAAGCATTGTAACTAAAGTGTTAGTTGTCAAAAAAGAAAAAAGGAGGTGCTTGTGAGCAGGTTATTATTAAAACTGATCAGGTACACTTTCTACGACCTAATCCAACGCCACCTATTCAAAGCTTTTATATGAGTTTACAACATCAATAAACAACCAACTAAAATGTTTAGATTTAAACAACTTTGAAGCAACAAGGTTTTCAACACCTGTTTATGAAAATGAGGATTTCTGCCTATTTTATTTTATGAAAATTTATAGGCGAAAGGAAAGCTAATTTCTTAATTCTTTACATATGCATTGCCAGCCATTTACCTTTATAACACTTTACAAGAGTGGCTGATAATTCCTCTTACATTGCACAAAAAGTACAAAGGTTTCTTCAGAAAAATCCATATAATTAACTGTATTCATATAATAACCTCAAATAAATCATCAAAATCCAAATCCAAACTAAATCCAAATCATCAACACTAGTTCCGCCACCGCTCACGCTGGAATGCAGGAATATGTGAAGCTCTAAGTCTCTGGCATCATCTTCACAAAACCCAGACTCTGATGTCAAAATGAATGTTGTTTGCAGCTCCTTCAATATTTTCACAACATCTTCTTCTCAATGAATCCTCCATGTAGATCCAAGTACTTAAGTTCTGGAAGTGAAGCAACCAAGAAGTGACTCATCTCCTGGAAATAGTTATATGCAGCTGATAGGCAAATGAAGTTGTTGCAGTGAAGACGATTCTGTGGTAGGATTTCGTCCACGTAAAATCTCCCTACTCTCAGTATGTCCAAATTTTTCCACTTGCATATATAGTTTGGAATAATAGCGTTGATAGATGGATTATATGAACTAACGTCCAAAACCTTTAATCTGGGACACCTACAAATCACATTTTACTTCATATAAAGCCACTTTCTAGAATTTAAATTAATGGAATATATTTTTGAAAATTGCAAGTTGTGGTGTATTCATATGCAGAACTAGAATTAATTA